>WUAW01026327.1:0-15901 GCA_017165845.1 Thaumetopoea pityocampa | reverse complement strand
TGATTTTTCCGCAAACAATACGAATCGTCAAATTTCGTTTCGCCCCGCCATTGTTTAGGATGTCACCCTCGCTCGCCCTCGATCCGATGTCGCATGGTTTTGAGTGCATTAGGCTCGCTCAAACACACTCTGTGTCGGTTTCCTGGACGGTGGCCGACACGTGACTCCAAATATAAAAGACTTCACGCCTGATCAACTCGCGATATTGATGTGAATGGAATTGCCCTCATTGTATGATATTAGTAGCGTCTGTGGGGTGATTTGGACGTATCCGTGTGGACAGAGATAATATTGACTATATTATCTCGTGAGTACTAGTATTTATTTAGAGTAGATTTTATTTCGTTCGCCACCTGACACGTATCGTTGCCCGCGGGGGAGAAATGTGGGCTGCGGATAGCCACTCTGCTACATTAAACGATCGTAGCAGATGGTAAGAAGTGGTTTCTGCATACCCCAATAGGAAAGAGGTGTGACTGTATCATCATCATCATCATTTCAGCCCGTAACTTTCCACTGCTGAACATAGGGCTTTCCAATTGAATTCCAACGCGGCCGGTCTATAGCCACCTGCATCCAGCGAGACCCAGCGATCCTCACTCCACACTCGATCCGCACTCGTGACTGTATGTATGAACTATGGTCTCTGCCTACCCTTATTGAATATCGGCGTGAATTTATGTATGTAGATTATACTTGGCTTGGTTTATTATAGTTGATCAGGGAATATTTAGTATTTTTACTTGTCCAGCAAATAGACTTAAGTATACTTATAAGCAACCCCGGTCCTCCAAGTTAGTACTGTCTCTTCCTACTCCTTCCGAAATAGTAGTATCCTATACCCTATAGTCCTTTTCCTAAATTCCATATTCCCTGCTCAGTATACCTTTCCTAATTCACCCTCTTTCATTTCATCTCCACTAAGCCAATGGCTGCAGCACCGAAGGCTGCTTGCATAGACCGGGACATGGCACGATAACGTGTACCGGTAAACCCAAGATAATGGCTAGCCTTACTCAAGCATGCGGGCTTTGTTTGGGTGGACCTGTTTTACCCATGCTTTTTGTGAGAACGCAATGAGGAATTTTAATACTTTTGAATCTTATAAAAATGACGGCGTTGTGGTTCGCAACCTGATACGTCTCGTTTCCCGTGGGGGCAAAAAATGGGCTATGGATAGCCACTTAGCTCGTAGCCATTTGAAAAAAGTGGTCTTTACCTATCCCAATTCTTGCGGTAGTATATTGGTCATTATACCCGTCTGCTACCCGGGAGACCGAGGTTCGACTCCCCGCTGGAGAGCTAGGGAAAAAAGCATGATTATATGTATGTATCATATGTATGTTGATTATACTATTATTGACATCCTATTAATCACTGGCACTTTGAATTTTAAAATATTCAATAAGAAGGAAACATTAAAACATAATACTAAAAAAAAGAACTGTTCAAGAGAATGAAAAAATTAAAACTTATTTTTTAATTTATTATCAAATTTTTTAGAAGAAAATTAACTTAGCCAAACATTATTTATAATTAATATTAACGAATTTTTATGTGATAATTACTGCACTCGAGGTACTAATGGGTGTACTTTTAGACAAATTTATGTTGCTCTCACTTTTAATTAAAAATATTTTGATAACATTAATAAATGTATTTTTATTTGAGAATATATATTCCATGGAAATGTATTGGCAAGGATTTATGAATTTTCGATAGCTAGTTTAATTATAGATAAGTATAATATAATGATTGGCAATTTAGAACTTCTTCTAAATTGCCAATCATTATATAATTTATCCTATCTCAGGAAATAAATATTTGGCGATGGTTTTTTATAATACTTTAAGCTATAAGCTTATTTACTATATTAGTGATCCAGTGGTGCCAGACACGGCTTGGGATCGAGCAGTTTTAAGTTCGATCCCAGTCCTGTATTACTACATTCTATCTACATTGTAGATACCGATGTACTTAAAGGAGAAGGAAAACTTCGTGAAGAAATTTGCATGCATGAGTGTGTGAAGTCTACCAACTCGCCTTAGGCCAGCGTGATAGACTACGGCCTAATCTACCCTCCCCCCGATCAAGGGAGGTTTGTGCTCTTGTACTGGAGACAAATATTGACTCAGAATGATGATGATTTATTTGCTCTGTGGCACAGGCATATTAAAAATCTTATTCCATATGTTTCTGTAGATGATGTGAGAACCAGCTAAGGGAACTACCAGGATAATGAGCAGCAGCGTTGTCCTGTAATTCAGTCAAAATCTACTGCGACCTCCAAAATGTGTGCCAAGCGTAGAGGTTATGGCAAAACCCACCTTGGCCATGGTCCATCCATATCTAGTTGTAAACTTTCACGGACTGATAATAATAATGTTGATAAAAAATACCGATAGTAATTTATTAACACGTTCAATGCCGGCTACACGGCGCCGTGGAGAGCGGGGAGGCCGAGCACACGGTGCCGTGGAGAGCGGAGAGGCCGAGCACACGGCGCCGTGTTCGCTTCAATTTAGTTTGTAAGCCGCATTATGCCGTCAACTAATAATAATACTTTATTCTAACTATTCTAAAGAAAAAGCATATGGCCACAGGAGAGCAGGTCATTAAAAAACATGGTCACAGAGATGAACCTCTTTATCTGCATTTTTTTTAAAAAGACAACTTCCGCATTAGGATTATCACGGGGACTTTACAAACATTCAAATAACAGAAATACAGAACACCCAGACTCAGAACAATAATTTGTATTTTACACAAAGTTGTTGTCCCGTGTGGGGGTCGACCCCGCAACACTCGACAGCGCAGTGGACGCTTAAACCACTGCGCCATCCGTGCAGTCAATGTGTTTTTTTCATGAATTCAATGTGTTAAATCTACATATTTAATAGATGACAGACGACAATTCGTAACCATTTTGACGTTTCATGCAAATCTGTTTCGGTTCATTTATATCTGAAGTACTTTCACTGTCGTAATGTGATTAGGCGATGCCCCAATCGCCCTCTTTCTGGAGGGCGCTAAATAAGATGCGACATTTTTCCGCCTCGGGCACCTTTGATAGTACTTTTTTAAAGCAATGTTACAAATTCCGAATCGCCCTTTTATTGGTCGCCATTATGATAATTACATTAAGGGCTGTCCGTCCGATGCTCCGTCTTTCGAATTTGTTCTGTTGTTACGGCAAAACGTTTGCTTCTTGAATATTGAGTAGCTCATTTAAGAAAATCGCACTTATTCACTACGTGACACTTTTATCCCGCAAAGACCTTCACCTAGGTTAATGTGGCCAGAATTATATTATCAGAAATTACAAATTTATTCACGCAGCTAATTTTGTGATATTTTATGAAAGTTGAAATAGAGTTTGTTTTATGGATAAAGAGCTATGTAAAAGAAAGAATATTCATCGCTTCCCGTGGATCCCGCAAATCCTCTCTTTTTAAAGAGGAGACTTAGTCTAGTAGTGGACTTTTATGAACTAGTGGAGAAGAAGAAGAAAATATGAAAGTGGTATGGATTATATACTATAGATAAGGGAGCGTCCATTAATCATGCGAGGCTGGAAAGTGTGGGAGAGGATTCGGAAAATATCACGGAATATCACAAGGGGTGCGGGGGGAGATATCATGTATATTTATTTTTTCATTGTGTGTGGATTTCTAAACCAAAAAACGGCGTGTGACCTTGTCTTAGTGTTACCAGGCCTACGTATCCCGAAACCTCAAGAGGACGACAGCAATACGTTTGCTACATTTCTTCTGTGTCAGTCTCTTGGAATTATCCCAACATATGAGGGGGGTGACAAATTGCCTTATGAAATGTATTGCTCTAGCCTGAAGAATGATCAGTAGCTTGTGCGAAGGACGTGCAGTAGTGTGAACTGTACTTCTGTACAAAGAAGAATGTAAATTAACAACCGAACGATTCGAGCAATAATAGTCCAGAGATGCACGATGTTCGTCCTTCACGCATCCTCACGCGACGATCGATCGCTAGATCGAGAGATTCTATGCGTGGTGCGAAAGTGTGACGCCGAGTGGCTCGATGAGACAGACGTTAATCTTCAACAAAGCACAGTGTCAACAGCTGACCTACGAGATGGTTATCCACTTTTAGTGTTGAAGAAAGTCTCGTTAATCCGTGGTTCGAGGAAAATTTCTACGAAATATAATCATGTACTAGTACAATTATATACAATTATATTTTTCATATGATTACACCTCTCCTTTATTATTTTTAAGCCAGTCAGAAACAATCTGCAACTTTAATGTCTGTCTGGCTATTTTTATCACGTTGCTTAATTTTCCAGAATTAAATTAGATTATACCTGCATTTATAATATAATATTCTGATGAAAATATTTTTAAGATACTTTGTATAAAAAATACACGTGATTTTGGGTAGGTAGTCTAAGATCTCACCACGTATAACCAGGGGGGAGGGAGGTGTTAAGAAGATCTTAAAAAACATCATGTGACAATGAACACTTCTAATTTATTTTTTTATTATAATATTTTTTCTTATAACACACATAACTCATATATTTATAGTTTTGTAATATGAATGTGAAAATAGTGTATTTATTGAATGAACATTAAAATTATAATATGTAAAATAAACTTCATTAATTTTGCATAGATTTAGTTGATTTTAAATTATTGAATATTTTCAATAATTCAGCCACTAAAAGTAACTCTAAGATACGATTACAGTTACAAATCATATTTTAAATATATATTTTGTATGTTTATCTTATTCAGATTATAAAAATGGGACGAGGTTCTAAAATAAATAACAAAATATTAATTTAAGAATAAACACATAAATAACATAATCAAAGTAAAACTTTTAAATAAAATATTCTTGAAATGTTCACAGAGATTTGATTGATCCCAATAGCAGTTATAACAGAAAGTTATTTCAATTAAATTCTGTTTGTTCATTCGTACAAGCAAAATATTTTTTTAAATGAAACGCTTCCGAAAAATCTCTCCGCTGTGAATATTTTTATTGGGAAATAGTTTTGTACGTTTGCGCAAATGTTCCAACTTCTGGTTTTAATACTTTGTTATATTATATGACATCAATAATAGCAGTGCATATTTCATCCAATCAGATACTAAAATGTTCTCTTATTACAATTATCAAATTTATCACTTTTAATCTGATCATTGAATAATCAAGTCTTTTTTAAGTATTTTAATGTTACTGAAATAAATAAGATGATTTATAATAGCCAAGAAAAAATTGATGCGATTATCATAATACATATATACACTCGGTATATGGTATTCCATAAGGATAGTCAGAGATCATATGCTACGATCCTGACACACCTCTTTCGCCTCATCTACATTCATACAATTTTTCATACACTTTCGTCTATTAAAAGTGATACGAAATTTACCCTTTTGAAACAAGTTACTGATTTGATCAAGGTAGCTTTTTCCCAGTCGCCCTTTATCGATACTTCTACCCGCATTTGCCCGGTATATTTGTTTCGTCATTCGAGTCTCACTCATCCTTTTTAAATAACCATTGGAGCATTCCTTACTCGATTCTTGTCACCACATCAGACTTCAATTTACATCGATTCCTTATCACACCATTCCTCAACCGATCAGTCATAGTGATAATAATGTCCAAACAAATAACCTAATGCTAATATTTTTAAATGCTACTAAATTTGTTGAAGAAATATAGATATACAACATCATTATGATTTGAGATCAGTAGTTTCTAATGGAAATACATATTATGTAACAAACACCTTTTTGTAAATTCGATAGCTTATGGATGGCAAATGTCAAACTAATATTTTAAAATTTTTGAAAACAAATACAAAATCCTATAACTCAAAGTTTAATAATCTCATTTATATGAAAATAAAACTGGGAAAAAATGTTTAATTTCATTTAAAAATTTACTTAAACAATGGAAAAAAAATATCATTCAATTTGTGGACTATTTTTAGACTGTTGGACTGAGACAATTTGGTTAGTTAGCATTTCCCTGCTCTCTATTTTTTTACACAGTCAGGGAGTACTTAGTTTTTTAGCCTATTCGGCAAATAGACTTAAATATACGGTTAAGCGACCCCAGCCCCCCGAGCTACTACTCTCTTTTCTTACTCCTTCCGAGATGATAAAATCCTAAATTCTATAATCCTTTTCCAAATTCCATATACCTTGCTCAAGACACCTTTCCTACCTCACGCTCTTCCCTTTCCTCTTCTCGTCGGGAAAATTTAACACTTTTGAACCTTATAATAATGGCGTCGCGGTTCGCCACCCAATATGTCTCGTTCCCGTGAGGGCGAAAAGTGGGCCGTGGATAGCCAATTTTCAACATCAAACGATCGTAGCAAGCTCAAAGAAGTGGTCTCTGCGTACCCCGAGTCTTCAGTAGTAGTATACTGATATCCCCGCCTGTCACGCGGGAGACCGTGGTTTGATTCCCTGTCGGTGAGCCAGGGAAAAAGGCGTGACGTATATGTATCTGTTTTTTTTATTTGAGATTAGGAAACATTGAGTACTATTCTTGATCAATATGTTACAATATAAATTATATTAGAGCGTTGATGAAAAACGAACAGTCGTCTCAGATCGTGACTAACAGCATTAAGCGTGTCTTAAAGAAATTTGCATTTGAAATAAAGGCGTCTCCACCCAAATCGCATTACTAAAAATTTGCGGCCTAAAAATGTCACGTCATTTTGATGAACGTGTTTGAACCACGCCCATAGAATAAAGTTCGATATCGTTCGTATACGAATTGTGCGTAGTCATTGTGAGATAGAGTAATTTATTTCTGGCGACCTATTTCGCCACATAATACCATGTATCCTCAACAGATGGCGTAGCTCTTGAGCGATGACACTGACACAGAATTCTGAATCACGGTGATAAAGTTTGATAGCGACTTAGCGTATATAAAACGTCCCGACATCAACCGCCGGGGCAGCGGCAGGCCTCACCAGACATAACTACCGTCTGATCGGAAGATTTTCCCTTTTACGATATCACCACTCTTACCACACTTCGACCTATAGCTGGTGATCTCGATGTGACCTTCAACGTCTTCATAAATGTCACCATTGATCATTCCGCTCGCTGCATCTTAAAGAATTCGATAGACCAAATTTTGCGATTAATTTTTCGCCATACACCTGTCTGGTTAGAACATTCACTTCTTCTTCTTCTTTCTCGTAGACTTCATTTCTGAAGTTCGTGCCCGTCCTGAAACGCTTTGATAGCAACGTTCAACAGCTTCCTCCACGCGACTCTACCTTGGGCTTGTCTCAAGGCAGTTGGTATGTTGAGTCCCATAATGGCCTTAATTTGATCGAACCGGCGGCTGGTGAACGACTCCACGGTCTTTTTTTTACTACAACCAAATTGTCCAAGTTACCTGGTTGACTCCGAGCAATGTGCCCAAAAATTACAATCGATGTAAATATGTAGTTAATTAGATAATCATCTTAAAATACCAGAAGGAATGAATCAAATATTCTCCCATGGCGTGTTCAAAAAAGCAATAAAGGAAGAGGCATGCAGAAATATACAGAAGATAGTTTATACATATAATATAATTGAACTGTAACTGAACAATGTCTCTACATTAAATATGTTTTGAAAACTTTAAATGGTATATCATCATCGTCAATACTTGGTAGTTCACCGCTGAACTTCATCAAATCTTCATCAAATGAAAATCAAGACAAAGTTCATCAAATTACTTTTACTAAGAGCAATTCATCACATTGAAGTGAGGATATTCCATTGGTTGCGTAGCACCGGCATTATAAAAGCGTTACTCCATTTCTTCCCCTAGATGCTCTGAAAACCAGCTAAGAAATGTACCCAAATATATTTGGGTGTCACCTACCATCATATTTGGTTAAAACATTTTGTGAGTGTAGAATAAAATATAAAAAGTATTTTATAAAATCTGTTTGATCGGTCTACCCTCAATCGTGCGAACAACAATTTAGAAATATCTGGGACAGTGACATCTATACTATTATAAAATTGTTAAATGTCAAATTTTCAAAAATCAAAGATATTTAAAAACAAACCACTCAGATCGACTAATTAAGGGCTTCTGAAACCGAATCCGTTGATGTTTGTTTGTTTGTTCGGCCTTCACGCAAAAACCAGCAAGTAGATTTTGATTAGACTATTAAAGTTTTACAATAACTATTCCGACTTAAATAATGCGGCATATTTCGTCAAAATCGGTCCCGTAGAATTGAAGATACAGCTTGGTCCCTGTTTTAGTAGCCGCCGTTAAGGTACGAGGGGTCAAGTAAATGTGGTTTTATATAAATCTATTATTGTGTCAGGGTTTTCCATGTAGCGGAAAACCGAAATTCACGCGAGCGGAGCCGCGGGCAAAAGCTAGTTGCAATTAAATGCACTGTCATCGTCGTGCTATTTAACTACTTCAGCGCGACACTAAAAATACGATCAGCGTCGTAAGCGTCAGGTTTTGATGAAGATTAAAGCGCTTTAACGGGGTCAAATATAAATTATAGGAGAACATATTAGTGTTAAGTGTTACTTTGAGTGCCGTTGCAACCAACAACTGTTCGATTCTTTGGACACACACATACATACACTCACGCCCTTTTCCGCGGCTCTCTGGCGGGGAATCGAACCCCGGTTTCCCGCGTTACAGGCGGGTATACTGACCACTATACTACCGAAGAATTGAGGTAGGCAGAGACCACTTCTTTNNNNAAAGGTATACTGAAATTAATATTTTTTTATCATAATTTACAAATACTTTATCACACAATAAAAACTCACAATGATAAAGTATTTGTAAATTATGATAAAAAAATATTAATTTCAGTACATTATATCAATGACAATACATAAAACTATTTAACTTGATAACACATTTCATCATAATTTACAAATACTTTATCACACAATAAAAAAAATATATAATTACGAGAGAATATTCATTGTAAGTTTTTATTGTGTGATAAATTATTTGTAAATTATGATAAAAAAATATGAATTTCAGTACATTATATCAATGAAAATACATAAAACTATTTAACTTGATAACACATTTCATCATAATTTACAAATACTTTATCACACAATAAAAAAAATATATAATTACGAGAGAATATTCATTGTAAGTTTTTATTGTGTGATAAAGTATTTGTAAATTATGATAAATTATGATAAAACTCACAATGAATATTCTCTCGTAATTATTTTTTTTTCATGAAGTTACATAACGAAATGTAGCCGCGGGCAAGTCTTTTGCCCGCAGCTCCGCCCGCGTGAATGGATGTTTTCCGATACATTGGAAATCCCGGAACTATCTTAGATTTAATTTAAAGGCTTTAGAAACACTTACTTGAGTTCTCGTACTTTAACGGCGGCTAGTAAAACAGGGCTAGTAACACAGCTGAATTTTCAATTCTACTGGATCTATTCTGATGAAACGTGGCGCAGTATTTATGCCGGAATAGTACCTTTAAGAGAATTACATATCTACTCTCCCACCACTCTTATCTAAGATATTCCAGGAATTCTATCAATCAGACGATTCGAGATTTAGCATGAGATAGAAACCTCTTCAAAAAATTTATACTGGAAAATCATATTTAAAACATTTTAAACAAATTTGTAACAAGTGTTCTCAAAAACTCTTTTCACGTTTAAAAATATAGCACGACCAGACGTTTTAATGCATTTATATTATTTTTACTTCGACAGGTTTTGGCAGGTAAACGTGATTAAATGTTCCGAGAAAAGAGAATTGATTGATCACATCTAAGAGTCGTTGAAGCACAGAATATTAATGGCTGAAGCGTTTCAAAATCCTCAATATACTTTTTCTTAGTTTCTTAAAATTCTTCTATATCATGAAAATAGTTGATCACAAAAATTTTGCAAGCTGCTCATTATCAATTCTGTTTTTTATAATTTATTTTATGATTCTAGATACTTGCTGTTTAGTAGCCATACTGTATATGTATTGGTGCTTTCTGACAAAATCTGTAATATATTTCAGATAAATTTACCTATTATATATGTATATATTTATAATTTAAAATTTACCCAAATA
The DNA here is from genome assembly GCA_017165845.1 of Thaumetopoea pityocampa. Taxonomy (NCBI): domain Eukaryota; kingdom Metazoa; phylum Arthropoda; class Insecta; order Lepidoptera; family Notodontidae; genus Thaumetopoea; species Thaumetopoea pityocampa. The sequence goes on along the minus strand of WUAW01026327.1, from coordinate 5,797 downwards.
TTTGTCTGAATGTATAGAGTTGATTTTAATAGCATTTAGCGATTGATACCAATTTTAAAAATATGTTGTTGCATTGATATAAGTTTTATATTCTAGCTCCGATAAGTGTTCCTATTACATTATGTTAGCTGGTAACACATTATTGTAAAATACAAAACAGGCGCGTAGTCATCTGTTTCGAAGTGGATACAGGTTATAAAATTTCTAATCACATTAAAATATTGCCTTCACATTAAAATATTATAAATTTTAAAATATATTAATAAATATTCATAAATATATTAATATTAATATTCACATTAAAATCAGCATCGTGAGGAAACTAATATACCTGAGATATTTACTTGAAGATGTGTGAAGTCTGCCAACCCGCAATAGGCCAGCGAGATAGACTATATAGTCTAACCTCTCTTCTGAGAGGAGAGTCGTGTCATTGTCTTCTGAGTGATGATGATGATGAAACGTCTGCCACATAATGTTAAATATCTGTCTGCATTTTTATTAGCGCCCGTATTATCCTATTTCAAGTGGTACTTTCTCGTACATCTTTGATTGTTATATGCATTTAGTTTTTCCATCTCTTGTAAACTTGACAAATTATGGTTAATATGGATTGCAAGTATATAAATAATATTTTTTAATAGTATAGAGTTTTTTTAAATGAACAACCGTAATCTCATAATATATACGTATATAAACCGTGTAAAACCGGAGGCTTCATAAATATATACATACATACGTTACCTATATGAAATATCGTTTTAATTTCGGTTCATATATTTTTTTCCATTTCCGACTTATTTATATCGGTGAACGACAATTTTGTATGAAAATATTGTTTTATTTTAAAAATACCTTTGCAAACTAATATTTTATTCACTAAATATGAAACAAAACATTTGTCATTGGATTCAAAAGTGTAAATTTGTAATAAAATACATAGGTAGCTAGCTGTTTTATGAATGCTGACGGAAACTAATTTCATTTAAACTTAAAATCTACATTTCGTATAATAATAATAAAATTAAACATAGTCTCGGAACTTTTATTAGTAAACTTTAAGTGCTATCAAAGGGAGTTAAATTAGACGACTGATCGTCAATCGCCGGAGGGCATTTCCCTGGATGGATGTGTTCAATCAAAATTATTATTACAAATTATTTGAAATTAAAATCAAATCTAGTATTGGATAAACTCATATGATAAACAATTATAAATTCTCAATGGAACAAAAAAAAACAATGATTTAATTCGTATAATATCAACATCTATTTATACTCGTGCACTAAAATACAATACTGAAAGGCAACGGATGCTATTTACAGTCTTTGAGGGCATTTAGTACTAATACAAAATGACAAAATTAAATATCCGAAGGAATAACAAAATCAGAATGTCACATTCTCACCTTGGCACCAATTTGTTAGTAATAAAAACATATAAAACGTTGGATTATATCGTTTCTTAAACTTTAATTTGATCCTTAAGTAATATTATAATATAATACAGAAACATGTCGACTTTTTTGTCGACAAAATGTCAAGGTATGTTATGAATATGAGAAAATTATAAAATGCAGGAAATGAAATAAAATATATATAATAAAATATATATATTATCCATTATATATTGATAAATTAAAAAAATGATAATAGTATATAAATTAAAAAAAAAGTGAATTTAAATTTAAACTACGGAAACCTTGTATTTTAAGTATACAGGTGGATGAAATATGAAAATTGTGTAAGAATGTAAAAGTAAAAAAAGAAATGTGTTCTCAAAACGAAAGCAATACCAATGTCTCGGTCTAGGCAAACCAACAAAAATTGTTTCACAAACGAAACGAAGTCCAATTTAAGGGAAGACGGGAAGTTATTATTCCTTATTCCATTCTATTTTTCTCAACAAGAGAAACTAATCTAAAGAAAATTTTCGAGTTCCTGAGAAGAAAATGAGCTTATAAGGAAGTGCAGTTTGCCTGCATGAATACCGCGCAGAAATACCGGCTGGAAACAAACTTTAAATTAAAGTTTTACAGAGAATAAGTATATTTACATTTCTATTGGTTACCCTTCGAGGTAAATAATTAAGTTTTATGGGCACAAAGTTAAGTTAAAACAACCTTATCTTAAAATATAACATTATTATTTGTATTTCTAGATAAACAAAATTCACTTCAAGTTTGAAGTATTACAGTTTATTTTAAAAAATAACAGTTCTTCAAACAGTATATTGTAGTCGTAGAAAATTATTAAAATTTATAATAAATTTAGAAAAAAATTGTTTTGTTATTTAATACGATAAACTGAAAATTATACTACTATTCTATCCTATTCTATTCCAGTCCATTCTATTCCGGTCCAATCCATTCCGGTCCATTCCATTACGGTCTATTCCATTCCGGTCCATTCCAATCCGGTCCAGTCCATTCCGGTTCTTTCCATTCCGGTCCGTTCCATTCCGGTCCGTTCCGGCCCAGTCCGTCCCGTGTCGTCCCGTGCCGTCCCGTCCCGTGCCATCCCGTCCTGTACCGTCTCGTCCCGTGCCGTCTCGTCCCATGTCGTCCCGTCCCGTGCCGTCCCGTCCCATGTCGTCCCGTCCCGTGCCGGCCCGTCCTGTCCCGTCCCGTACGGGTCCGGTCCGGTCCGGTCCAGTCCGTTCCGTGCCATGTCGTTCCGTGCCGTGCCGTACCGTCCCGTGCCGTCCCGTCCTGTGTCGTACCGGTCCGGTCCGGTCCGGTCCGATCCGGTCCGTTCCGTTCCGTGCCATCCCGTCCCGTGCCGTGCCATCCCTTCCCGTGCCGTCCCGTCCCGTCCCGTATCGGTCCGGTCCGGTTCGGTCCGTTCCGTTCCGTTCTACTTTGTCGTACATTTTTGATTGTTAAAAATGAAATTAGAATTATATTCCTCCTAAAGTTAGTATATTCTGTTTAAAAATATTCATTTTTTTATTGTTTGTTTACTTTTAATGTTTAATCAATTGTAAACAGTCATTATATTGTGATACAGGTACCTAATGATATATATTGTATCTTAGTTTAATGAATGTTTTATATACATATGTAGTTCGACATCATAAAAGTAACAATGGGTCATTTTAAATGGCACCCATTGTCACAGCAAATTTAATACATTGTAACTATGTGGAATATTGTTTATTTTATGTATTTTGTGCGGTAAACATTAATACAAAATTAAATATAACATTAAAAATTATAAATGACAATTCGGATCTAACCGTCACTCCATCTTTCCGTGGGTGCTGTGAGAATTGGCTAAGGGATGTGGTTATATATAAGAGGATAGTGGGCAATAGCTTATTCTGTTATTCATTCAAATTTTATTCCAATCTCCAAGAAGCCTGCCAAGCGTAGCGATTCACCACATAAACAAATCCATCTTTCATAAGTAGTAGAACAATGTCCAAGAGTGGACTTCTAAAGTATGATGACATTTCTTTATGTATGTACTTATAACTCTTTCAATAAAAGAATATGTTAATATTTAATGAAAAAAATTAATCAAATAAAAGCATCCCGTGGCTCATCGAGCTTATCTCAATTAATTTTCTCTCCTCCAACTTGTGTATTCTCGCACAAAGTTTCCTTTGTGTAATGAACATCGGGTAGGTAACATAATATAAAACCTTCTATACTCTCCTCCAGTATGTTTCAATAGTCTGTAGAAAGGTTAAAAGGTCTTTGAAACCGTAAATTTCTAGTCACTTTGGTGTCATCTATTTATTATTATTTTTCGGATAATCGCGAGTTTAATGTCCATCAGATACTTTATCTATATTATGTTTATCATTACTATCTAAAGAACGACTGGTAAAAATCAAAAACTTATATCATATGAAATTGTACAAAACATGAAATTTAATGGTCGTGCGTTTACAAATTTTCTCAACTTTTTCAAATCATCATCATTATCATGCTGGGCGCAGGCCTCTCCCAAGGCGCAACACTTAGCCCTATCTTCGGCTGCACGCATCCAGTAGCTGCCAGCCATTTTCCGCAATACGTTGCTCCAACTAGCCGAGGGACGTCCCATACTGCGTTTTCCCAAACGCGGTCTCCACTGCAGAACTCGCATGCTCCAAGGATTATCGATTCTGCGACAACTGTGACCAACCCACTGCCACTTCAGCTGACTTATTCGAGTGGCTATATCAGTAACCTTAGTTCTTTTGGAGAGACTTCGAACATTGCCCTCTCCTTAGCTCCATGAATACCCTGAATTTTTGAACTAGTCGCACCGTCAGATTTCACGTTTCGGCTTCGTATGTCATGACGGGTAGAACGCACTGGTCAAAGACATTTGTCTTTAGGCTTTATGGTATGGACAACGAGAAGACGTGACGTAACATACGGAAGACTGCCCAGTCTAATCGGATCCTCCTATCGGCTTCCCTTGCAAGTTGTTTCTTCCTAGTTGTTTCAAATAATACTGAATACAAATATTTAAATTCATTCATTCATTTCTATTGAATACGTATGTGATGTGCATATCTGTGACTATTCGTATTTTGTGATATTCAATATGAAACAGGAATTCAAATATTCTTTACAGATACAGCTAAACTCCACTAACTAATACAGCAAATGCACAAATCGCAAAGCTCTTCATGCGCCGCTGGCTTGGCTCCCAGCGGCGATGCATCTCCCCCATCGCTACGTTTAATATCAAACATTAATGGATTGGCCATTTTGTTATTACCTTCATTTATTTATTTTTGAACGCTATTTATTGGCTCTATATTTTTTCAACGCTATTTATTGGCTTTATTTTTTTAACGCAATTTATTGGTTTTATTACTTTTTATTCGCTATTTATTGGCTTTATTTACTTCACAACTGTATCTTTAAACGACTCCTTTGAAATATGTCAACCTATAGTTACAGTATTGTCGTGATCTCAAGTGGAATTTATAGAGGAAAAAATTGACTCTAAACTTACAGAATATTAAGTATAAGTGTATACAGACTATGTGACGCCGATATAATAACACCGTTACTTCTTTTCTGCCCATCTCCAAAAGTCATTTCACTATTGAAAATACTTTTTTTCTGTATCTTTATAGATTTTTGTTTTAAGTCATTGTGTCAGTTTGTCTAACATAAAAGCTTGTTAAATGGTATGTGGGGAAGGAGGCACATGTTGTATAAATAAAAAACAAACTTGAATGACTCCCGTTTATCCCCACATAAAATATTGATTTACAAATATAAAATATTATAATGTATACATGCTTGTGGAATTTTCGCGCCGTAGCCCATCCGATTCTTCCTTTGTTAGTAACAAATTCAAAGGAGAGTGTGTGCGGCCAGGGACGAGCCGCCACAGGTAAAATAATAAGTATATGATTAATTACTGTTATATAAGAAGAGAACGAGAACACATTGCAAGTTTTGGATAAAGAAGGTACTATATGAAATTTCAAGATACGTTGCCTTTTGAGATTGACGTTGTTTAGGATCATAATAAAGTTTTTCATGCTTATTTTTGATATTATTCACACTGAACAGATATAGTCAGGACATCACAAACAAATATCTCATAGTCAGGACATTACAGACAAATATCTCATAGGCGGGACATCACAAACAAATATCTCATAGTCAGGACACCACAAACAAATATCTCATAGTCAGGACATCACGAACAAATATCTCATAGGACATCACAAACAAATATCTCATAGTTAGGACATCATAAACAAAAATTTCATAGTCAGGATATCACAAACTACATATAACTTATCATTATCAGGCCGTGAATTGCAGGACATTGACCTG
>WUAW01026312.1:59994-70255 GCA_017165845.1 Thaumetopoea pityocampa | reverse complement strand
ACGCTGTTCGCTCGGAGCAAGCGCCTGTAGGCGCTGTTCGCTCGGAGCAAGCGCCTGGCCGAGCGCCTGTAGGCGCTGTTCGCTCGGAGCAAGCGCCTGGCCGAGCGCCTGTAGGTGCTGTTTGCTCAGGGGAAGCGTCTTTAGTTGAGCGCCTATAGGCGCTGTTCACACCGAAAGGGTTAAGATTCATTATGTATAAACATAATGAATATTTTATGATTAGTTAGCTAGAGAAGCTACCATATTTTTAACAACACTGTAGGTCTAGTATAAGTTTATATATTAAATTTAGGTTGGATTTTAGTTTGTCAAAATTTTGATTTTTTGTAATTGTTAATAAAAACAATCTCACCAAGGAGACTAAGATTTGAAGAGATGATTTTTATATTATTGTTCTTTACTCTCTACAACTGACTTTGTCTCTGTTAGATCTCTCGCGAACGTTTTATAGATTTTGTTGCATTCAATGATGTCTTTAATACGTTCTATATAAGAGCATCTGATGTTGCTTTTGATGGATTTCGATATCTCTATTGAGTTGTGAATATCACGACACAAGACTGTAATCTCATCTCGTTCATATCGTCCATAAAACTTAGTTTATTGTGGATCTATTAGTATGGTTAGTCTTATAAAACTTCACACCATAAGGCAACTATAGCAATAACTTTATTGTTCACAGAAACAGTTGCTTAGGTAAGCTGAAATTAAAACTTCAAAACAACCAAGACATTCCAAATTCATCCCAAACCAGAACTTTCAAGCTTTTGGGGCCCTGGTTTTGCGGAGGTGAAGTTTGGAGCATAGCTTTTATCAGTCTAGATCTTTCTAGCTTTATGTTCAATTTCAATGTTCCTTTCGTTAATCGGTAATTATTACCGGTTTTAATCACTTTAAAAACGGCTGCCTGGTAGATATGATAAAGTATATCATTTTTTTAACAGAATCACAATTTTAAGTATTTCCCAATTTTATTTTTTCATAAATCACTTCTATCTTAAGGCATATAAAACAAAAAAAAAATTCAACTCAGTCGAGCCGTTTTCAAGTTTTTGCGAGACTAACGCACGGCGATTGTTTTTTATATTGAGTTCTCTTTTAGATTTGCTTTATTGGGCTCTACCACTGGGTAGTGTTACATTTGTCAAAGAGACCATGTTGTGACCATTACGTATGTTACTCGATATCTCGATGACATCGATTTGATTACATAGAAGTAAATTTTTTATATATAAATGATAGCTCGTCATTTTCGAAAACTTGGAAGTACATATAAGTACCACACCTTTGCCAGTTATTCTGCCGCCAAGCAGTAATGTGCAAACATTTTTGTGTTCCGGTTTGAAGGGCCTTGTTTCCAGAGAAATTATTGCGCAAAGAGATGACCACCTCCAGGTGACTAGCGCAACGCAGTGTCGAGCGTTTCGAACTGTTCTAATTCAAAATACAGCGTGCCACTGTGCTGTTATGGGCATGTCCATTACCATCATCCGCTCGATTTGCTCGTCTTGTCACGCGATTTCAAATTTATAAAAAAAAAAAAATTTCAATAGAAAGAACTGACTTAAAGCGGTAACCATATCCCGTTAAGCGCAGCGCGGTGATAAATATTGGATGCGAAAGGACCAATACCGATCATTGTGGTGCTCCAAGAAGAAAGTATATTCAACAGTGGATGTCTGGGAAGATTTTGTCTGTGGGTAGTCGATAGAATACTAATTAATTCAGAGAAATATGATCAAAACTGAACAATATCATCAGTAGGTTATCGTTTCAACCAAATTGTGATTAAGTTATATTTATGTACATAAGAAAGAATTCCAGTCGATTGAATTCGATTGCTAATAGCAAAATATTCAATCGACTAGAATATTTTAGAGAAGTAGCCGACAAGTGGTTGTAATGTAGCTGATAAGAATATTTTCGTTCATCGCATGATCTTAGACATGTAAATAACGAATATTAATGCAAAATGAATGCGATTTTTCTATAAGTAAGGGACCAATGAGTTGTAATAAATTTGACATAGTGGTGCTATCAGAATCAATTTTGTAGTTAATAGGTGTGTACAAAAGTAGTGATAAATACAGTTTATATACAGTATATATTTATTTTTTATTAAAATTTATTAAAACACTGATTTGTGTAATTTTTCTGTTGACAAATGAATAAAAAAAATACTTTAAGCATGTTATTACTATTCATTTATTTATATTTTTTCTTATTTTTCACATTTTTAAATATATATATAAAAGTACAATATTTAAAAATATATAAAATAGTTTTCCGCCGGCATCGGGAACAAAATCCAAGCTACCGGCGGTTAGGGCTCCAGAGACATGATGATTATTATTATTATTATTCTTAGCGATGTTATAAAAAAGTTCTAATGGCAATTTCATTAAATTTAGGCATTTAAAAAACTGTATAATATTCAATTGGTATAATATATAACGTATATTGGTGATGTAGTGGTGCCAGACACGACTTGCAATCGAAAGGTCGCATGTTTGTTCCCGGTCCCATATCACAGAGTTATTTCTAATTCATGTACGGTCTACATTGTAGACACCAATGTACTTAACATTGGTGTCTACAATGTAGACCGTACACAGAAGAAAAACTTCATGAGGAACCTGCACGGTGTGAAGTTTACTAATCCGCACTAGGTCAGCGTGGTAAATTACGGTTTAAATCCCCCTTCCCCTGATTAGGGAGGTCCGTGCCCCCTGTGGTGGGGACGAATATGGCAGCGTAGGGATGATGAATATGTAACGTATAATATTAGCTAAGAACACTAACACATCGAAAGATATTTCCGTACTTTACACGACTATAAGTAACAAATAAGCACACTGAAATTGGGTTGCCACTAGAAACAGTTTTCCTAAAACCGGGGAAACTTGAAACATTGGCTAGATTGTCATATGCGCATTTGTCTCATTTANATAACGTATAATATTAGCTAAGAACACTAACACATCGAAAGATATTTCCGTACTTTACACGACTATAAGTAACAAATAAGCACACTGAAATTGGGTTGCCACTACAAACAGTTTTCCTAAAACCGGGGAAACTTGAAACATTGGCTAGATTGTCATATGCGCATTTGTCTCATTTAATGCATTTTGTTTTGTAATATTCCTTAAACACTAAAAATGACAAGGAGTCGGACTCGCGTATCGAGGCTTTCGTACCACGGATTGTTAGCGGTGCCAGAATGTAAATACTATTATGTATTTTACGTTAAATTTTTTGTTGTATTTTATGGGATAATATCTGAGACCTTTAAACTAAATCTTTATCTCAATAGATATTTTTGTCGATTAAATATGCAAGTGTTTCAAATTATATTGCTTTTTGCAAGTTTTGACGTCAATCCAAATGTTACCGCATTGACAATGTGAAAGTTCCACAGAACTTGCCACGAAAAATGGTTACTTTGCAATGTTAGTCACAGTTTTATTCCTGTGTTTCAATATTGTTCACGATTATTGACGATTGGTATACAAAACAATACCAGAATGTCCACATTCTGAAAAGTCAGGGAAGCTCAAGGTGGTCAGGGAAAATCAGTGAAATCGAGGGGCCACCTGGAAAGTCAGGGAAAATAGAGATTTTACACCCCAGCTGATTTAATACGTTATCTTGTCATTGTAGTAATGTGTTTGATTTAATGTCAGTCAGTATAATTTGAGTATAACAAATTTATAAACCGACCCATGTTGTCCTTCAAATTTAATATGATTTTAGTATATTACCAAAGTATAATTATATTCATACTATTTCCATACCTACTAAATATATACCGAAAAAAGACTTTAATTTTACGATAAAGTTAAATCTGTCAGGGACGTTGATTATAAAATACACTTAACTCATGCTCTAGTCTGACTTTTAATCCTGACTATTGAAGCATTTTTCTAAGTTTGGAATAATCTACATTATAACATCGATTTTTGGTCATAATTAGAATATTCCTTTTTAGTTTTCTTTATAATGGAGTGGAGTGAACTATAATACTTTATGATCTTTTTTGTCATAACTAGATTACTACCCTTTTTTGTTTTAATAGGTTTCCTTTATTTGTAGCAGTAAAATCTTTTATTTTCTGACGTGAATGCCAAAGTGTAGACTATATGTTTTCTTTTTTGTATTTTTTTTATAATTTCTGATGTGACTGTGGTAGTGCAGTACAGACTAGTGTTCTCTATGAGTAATATTAATATACTTAATATAGTGGACAGAAAACAATGCTAATATGAGTGCTAAACAATCTATAGCGAGGTGAATGATTATGACCCATGATGACGTTGATGATTACGTTACCAGGTATAGGGTTGAAATGTGGCAGGGGTGGCAGTATCGGAAAAGGGAATATCTTACGACCAGACGGTTGTTATGTTTGAGGGGACCTATATACACTATATACGCTAAGTCGCTAAACATCATGCGCGTGAGTCGACTTCTAATGTCGTTACTTTAGTGCTTGCCATCTGTTGAGTATACGTGGTACTATATAGTGAAGTAGATCGCCACACCACTCTCCCCCCCCCCCCCCCCCCCCCCCCCCCCCCCCNNGAAATAATTAAACATGGATTCAAGACTACAAAAAATATGCTCGAAGTGAACTTGCAAGTGCCAAGATGCGCATACTGTGAGTCGAGATTAAGGCGTAGATACTCTGTCTATGGTGAGTCGAGACTGAGTGAGTTGAGTCGACTGTTAGTGGCGTAGTCCAAGTGTACAGAGACCGCCGTAAGTTCGAACGTGTGCTGCGATAAATTGTTGGTCCACTGAATCGGTTGAGTGTCATGCCAAAGAACTAGGTAGCACTATGTGAAGGCTGCGTATGGTTCTGACGAGGCTAACGTTTGGCTTGTTGTGGACTGCTGTTGATAGATTCTTGAATGTTTTTTTTTCTGTGATTGAGGGTAGTAACAATATTGATGGCGGTAGCACGGTGATGTATTATCACTTTTCAGCAGGCTGCTTGATGTTCAATGCTGAAAAGGGAAGATCTTCTAACCAGATGGTTGTTATGTTTGGCGGGATCTGCCACTGCCCCAACGGTTGATGTTGAGACGTATTATATATATACGCTAAGTCGCTATTAAACTTCATGTGCGTGATTTAGTCTTCTATTGTCACTAGCGCTGCGCCATCTCTTGACGATGCGTGGAACTATGTAGTGAAGTAGGTCGCCACATACATTTAATAAAATATGGCTAAATCCCAAACTCAGTTCTGAATTGTCTGAATGGTTAAATGATGTTTCGGATAATTCAGGATTAGCATATTGTAAAGTATGCTGCAAATCGTTCAAACTCTGTAATATGGGTAGGTAAGCTTTGCGGATTCTTGCGGACTTCTTCTCACACCCGCTCGACTGCCTCCATGGTCGCCATGACGACCTCGCAATAGGCGGTAATTGCTGCCCAAGTGCTCTCGCTCTCAAACATGGCTGATGTCACAACCGGACGCGAGAACGTCTGAAATACACCTTATTTTTCTTCAAAATTTTCTTGGTCAGGGAAAATTGAAAAAATAGGGAAAGTCAGGATTTTTTTGGACATTAGCAGTGGCCACCCTGAATACTAAATTTAAATACCTTGTAGAAATTTACATATCAAATACTGCAGTAAACTAAAAAAAAAACAACACTAAAATAAAATGACACGAAGTTCACTTGGTTTACCATCAAAACTCAATTTTATCTATTTTTGCGTTACATATCTTGTGTTACCTAAATGATCCTAGATTCACCAAAATGCAGCTTTTCATAATCGATATATAAAAAAACAGTAAGTTATAACTACAGTTTACTAGCAACATTGTATAGCGTCTGTGAAGTTAGAATCACAAGTGCTAGCATCTCACAAATAAACTGCATATAAAATGGCATCCCGCATAGTTCTACAGTTTTTGACAAAATTTAAAAAATAAGATACTAACTTCGCAAACTGGATTTTAGCAACTCATCAGATTTCAGAAATTTGGGGGTACTAGAGGTGAAATTAAGAAAGTTCTACATTTTAAACTAATTCTGTACATATTTCTACCGGATTAAAATAATTAGGACCGCTGACAAAATATTAATAACTAAGCATCTCACAAATAAACTACATATAAAGTGGCATTCCGCATAGTTCTACAGTTCTTGACAAGATTTAACAATAATTCTGTCAATTTTATTATGAAAACCGCATTAAAAAAATAAATGAGACGCTAACTTCGTAAACCGGATGTTAGCATCTCGTTAGTTTTCATAATTTTGAGGGTACTAGAGGTGAAATTAAGTAAGTTCGACATCATAAATTTATTCTGTACATAGTTCTACCAGGTTAAAATAATGGTGGTAATTTTGCCGTAACAGAACTTAATTAAATTTAGTATCTCCCTATCTTTTTCTAATGTCAAACGCCAAAACGAGATAGCTACAATTTTGGTGCTGTCAAGTTCATTTAGACACATCAAAATTAAAAGATTTAGACGAGACCTCGGAACATAGGGACTAAAGATACGCAAAAATGCAAATTTTTTTGAACCGTTTAACAGAAATGTAGGTTAGTACTCGCTATAAATGTTTGCTATCTCGTTTTGACGTTTGACATTAGTTAAAGATAGGGAGAGACTAAATTTAGTTAAATTTTCTTACAGCGGAATTAGTATTAATGAGGAACTCAGATAATTTTAATAACCAAAATATTCATAGAAAAGTGAGATACTGGGGTATAAATGTTCAGTTCTGAGTTGTATGGAGATTAATTAGTGGTCCCTTATATACGTTCCGAAAGAGTTCTGGTCTTTTTTTCTTTTTGAATATTCTGAAAAATTACCATTATTGAAATAAACAAAATATCTATAGAAATGTGAGATTCTCTTTTAAAACTAAGATTTTCTAACAGTTTGCGAAGTTAGCATCTCATTTTTTCAAAATGCGGTTTTAATACAAAAGTCGAACGAACTATTGTTAAAACTTTCAAGAAGTTTAGAACTATGCGGAATGCTACTTTATATGCAATTTACTTGTGAGATGCTAACTCACACACGCCTTGTACACAGTGTCAAATCATAAATAGACTTTAAAGAACTTGTAGGTATCCAGAGTAGTTAAACAAATTAAAAAAATAATGTCAAAATTCATCATGAAATGATTGCGCTTTGTAGTTTTCTTCATGTTTTGTTCCTATCAAAACAATAAATAAGCTGATAAAATTTAGGGATGGAACATCTATTTAAAGAATTAGATATAAGCATTAAACATGTATTTCCTACATCAGTGCCTGGGCTATATACAGCTGTTGTCCACACATCTTGGCTAACGAAATGGATAAAAAATCATGAAGTGAATAATAGCTCGAACAATGTTGATTTTTATTTGTCACCAGGTGAAAGCGTACCGTATCCGTGGCGTAAGATATTCATTAAGGTACGTAGTTATTGTATTAGTCTGAAATAATTTCATTATTCCAAATTTCACAACATTATTTTCTTTGTTTAGGTACTGAACAAAAAAGTTTCCAAGGTTCTTCCTTTGCCAAGATACAAGCTTCATGAGAACAACACTGATGCTCCCTTGACATTCTCTCAATTGCTACAATATGTCTCACAAAGTAACCAAAGAAATTTATGGAAAGAATCTTATAAAAAATACTGTCAGAATAATGATAACAGCAAAGAATCTGCTATAGTAAATCTTCTAGAACATGATCAGCTATTGTCCGAATTGGTGCTTCGTTTGTATGGCTGTAACATAATTAGGATTAGAAGTGATGGAGGTGGTAAACATGTTGAATACAAAGAGGTAATACCAAACAAAAGTATATTAAAAGCTTACAATACCCATGCCAATCTGTTAGCAGCTATATGTGCATTGGAAACAGATAATAACTTCTTTATAATATATAGAGGACACTATGATAATAATCTGCTAGACTGTTTAAACTTTAGTCCAAATTTAATAGATATGAATTATGGCAGAGGAATGTTTATTATTTACCAATTGCTGAATTTATTTAAAGCTATGAGTGATAGAGGCTTGAGTGTAGGGAAGCTTACATTGAGAGACATTTACTTGTCAGAGAATTTGTGGTTGCAAGTTATACCACCAATTATTAATAATGTACATTGTTTGGACGCATCATTGATCTGTGAACAAAATAAGAATAAACAGAGTACTCCTGCAGTGAACTTGAATCAAGAAAAGAAGGCAGAAGAGTGGTGCTGGCATAAAGAGGCAGTACAGCTAGAGAAACTTTGTATGCTGTGGGTGAGAGGCAGAATATCTAATTTGGACTATCTCCTATATCTAAATATGCTGGCTGGAAGAAGTTCAAATGATCCACAGGCACATTTCATGGTACCATGGGTTACAGACTTCAGCTCCCGCTGTGGTAAATGATAAAATTTATTTAATTATAATTTTTTTCTATCCTGTTTGATTGCTTTTGTTATATAATATAGACCCAATATTGATAATGCAATCAATCATCAAAGCTATAATAAAAATACTTCAATATTGTCATGCATTATTTATTGTTGTTTTATTGTAATTATATGGCTTTACTTTATATTTTTATTTTTAAAATAATTGATGCACTTATGTTATATATTTGTGGATTGGATCCTTTTTGTTTAAACTACATCCAATTATTTATGAGAAATAAGTTTCATAAGCCAGAATGTAAACGTAATATAAGAACAATGTCTGAAATGTTCTGTGGTATCAGCATTACAATAGAGTCACTATCTGTTATGGGTGCAACGAGAACCAACTGAGGGATGCACCAAGCAACAGGGTTTTGAGCAGCAGCATTATCTAGCTATGGAATAATTATTTACTGCAATCTCCAAGATGTCTGCCAAGCGTGATGGTTAAAGCAAATTCTGCCATTTATGAAGGAGGTCCGTATCTAGCGGTGGACTTTCACATGATGATGAGAAGGAGGAGGATTATTACTTTTGAGAAATATTTTAGCAGTACCCAAGTATATACTATGTAGTGCACAAAATAATGACATGAGGATTGCTCTACTTAAATTACTCTGAATGTATTTTAAGATATTCATAAAACATTATTCAGGGAGGCCTTTATGAAGGTAGGAAAATGTATATTTCAGGTAGAAATTGGCGGGATTTAAGTAAATCGAAGTACCGTCTGAACAAGGGCGACAGACAGCTGGATATGACGTATGATGTCAGCAGCTGCACAGACCAGATCCCGCATCACGTTTCCGATGCACTCACAGATATCACGTGCTATGTATACTTGGCGCGGAGGTTAGTGGAAAATTCAACTTTATTTCATTATTTCATGGGTTTGATAATTGCATAAAACTGTTTACACTCTTCATTCATAACGAAAATATATATTGAATTTGTGCTTGTAGTTTCATTTCATTATGGGAAGTTGCTTTTGTTGTGATTGCAAATTATTTGCAGATACTAGTATGAAGATATTAGTAGTAGATTTTTAGAAGTAAGATTATTAGAAGTAGTATTTAACATAGGAAATGCTTAATGGTCAGGGAGTACTTAGTCTTTTAGCCTGTCCGGCAAATAGACTTAAGTATACGAGTAAGCAACCCTGGCCTCCCGAGCTACCACTGTCTCTTCATACTCCTTCCGAGATAGTAGTATCCTATACCCTATAGTCCTTTTCCTAAATTCTATATTCCTTGTTCAGTACACCTTTCCTACCTCCTCCTTTTTCCTTTCCTCTCCACTAAGCCGTGGGAACGCAATGAGGAATTTTAATCATTTTTAAACTTATAAAATGGCGGAGTCGTGGTTCGCCACCCGACACGTCTCGTTGCCCACGGAGGCGAAATGTGGGCTGCGGATAGCCACTTTGCTACATTAAACGATCGTAGCAGGTGGAAAGAAGTGGTCTCTGCTTAACCTAATGGGAAAGAGGCGTGACTGTATGTATATAGTATATACGAGGCATGTCTTTTAAGTTTTGTCGTTTGAAGAAAAAATCACAACTAGAACCTTATAGTACTTTTTATTGTTTTTCAAAGTATTCACCACGTAGCTTAATCCATTCGCTCAAACCAGTTATTATAACATTTATTCCACTCTAAAGTGGGGGTGTTTAAAATGGCTGACTTGAAAGCGTCGACTGCTTCTTCACCGGACCATGGAACCTTTGACCACGAAGACTTTTTTAATTTTAGGAAATCTAAAGAAATCGTTAGGGCTTAGGTCAGGACTGTATGGAGGATGGTCAAGAATTTCTACTTTTTCCTGCTTC
>WUAW01026312.1:43889-59422 GCA_017165845.1 Thaumetopoea pityocampa | reverse complement strand
CTTACAGTTTAGTACTTTAAGTACTATAGTCTCTGCCTACCCATATGGGATATCGGCGTGAGTGTATGTATGTATATACATACATATGAAATTAGCGAATTAAGCATTTCATATATATGAAATGCTTAATTCGCTTTAATTGGTACTTTAGGGTTTTTTAGAAACATCAAATAATTTTACAGAAGAAACTTAGGTGATAATGTAGGAGAAAGGCCGACTGGTAAAATAATATAGTATGAATGGATATAATATTACATTAATTATTGTCGTACACGCTGATGTAGCTTTGATTTAGAATTCCTCTCATGTACATATTATAGATAAATACTAATACATACCTACATACATATTGTAGATAAACTTCCATTATTCGGGTATAAAACTGTGCGGCGAGCACACAGTTTTATACCCCCAACTACCAGATTCCCTACCAGAATTCAAACCTGAGACCCGGAAATTAAGCTCATTACCACTAAGCCCGCTACTTTCCAATAGCCCTACCGACCAGTCATAACACCACATTCGGTATTTTTGGTCTTGTACCACCTATGCCCGAACCTCCTGAGACAAACATACTTTACCAATGAGATGAAAAGATGACTATTAATCTGGGCCCATCTCGTCGCGCTCCAACGCGCCCAGTATCTCGTCAGTCAGGCGCTTATTAAAGCAGTCGTACCCCGAGAGAATCTATGACGATTGATACTCGTGCTCCATCCACATTTTTGGTAAGTTCTCCCAAAAATTCAGTAACAATGTTTATGTATAACTGTTGTTCACAGAACACCAAAAGAGGTGTTATGCAAACATGTACGCAACAAATGGGTACCAGCGGAGTACCCCGCGTCTATCCAACGCATGCAGGAGTGGACTCCTGACGAATGCATACCTGAGTTCTACACGGATCCTTCTGTATTCAAGAGCATACATGAGGATTTACCAGTAAGTTGCGATAAAAAAAAACTATATTTAGAACTAAGTGTTAGCTTAATGCCTGGAGCATTCTCTACCTTTGGATAGGGCTGAGATTATTATCTCACTGTTGTGTAAAAAAGCAATAAAAGGAGAACATACCTGTACCTATATATTTTATATTATAAGAGGTAAAACTAGGTTATCTATAGTGATATGGTAGAAGAAATTGTGGAACACTTGCTGTGCTGCTGTGATGCTTTGGCTGGAAGGTGAATGGATCTTTTATGGCTGGCGTAATCCAAACCAGAAGCCTATCGGCTCTTCACTGTTAAGGCAATATCTTGCCAAATACTGACAGTCCTTTAATAACCAGTATAAAGCCAAGCATAACTGGGACAGTATTAAATATCCCACAGGGTCAAAGTGCGTCGAGGCCTTGCCCAATTGGGGGCATTGAGATAAGGTTATTTATAATAATATTTAAAGGGTTTGTGACTTTATATGTAGATAATGTCAGGAACTACTAATCAGATTTTGAAAAATTTTTCTCTAATAGAATGCTACATTATCTCTGAGTGTTATAGGTTATATTAAATTTTTAAAATAATAATTTTTCAGTTCGAAATCCATATGGGTGGAGCCGCGATCAATAGTTAGTGAATAGTTTTTTTTTTGCAATTTCGTTATTACGTGTGAAGTCGAAGATAAGTTTGCGAGTGAGTTTGTGGCGCGGGTGATGGTCGGTTGGTACTTCGCCTCTCGCTATAGATCCCGCACCGCGGATGCCCATATATTTTTGTAAACGTAAACATAGCAAATAATATATTGCGCAGGACCTAGGCATTCCGTCGTGGGCGTCGTGCGTTGAAGATTTCATAATGAAGCACAGAGAAGCGCTGGAGAGTTCTCACGTCTCCGAAAACTTACACAATTGGATCGACATTACGTTTGGATACAAGTAAGTCAACTGTGGATAACGTGGCTGTTTACACTGTTAATATTTTTTTTTAATTTGTATCGGACTAATCTATTAGAGTAATGACCAAATATCGAATCAATTAATGGGTACGTACTAAGAGATACCTAGATATTACTTACGTGGTATTATGTATCGCTATGTACTCATGGCTGTCTTGGCGTCAATGCCGTGGTTAATAAACTCGCATCTTAAGCGATGAGATGATATATAATAGCTACTTTATAAACCTGTTAACGGTTTACTACTGAGGATGTCAAAGGTCGTATAAAGTGGAGAAATTAGAGTCATAAGATAGCCTCTGACAAAATAATCTAGGTTTAAAGACGCTAAGCAGAAAAAAGACAAAAAAAATGATCGATAGTCAGAATTTTAGTTTTATAAGGGTTTGAAGTTTCATTTTTAACCCCCGACGCAAAAAGAGTGATGTTATAAATTTGACGTGTGTGTCTGTCTGTGTATCTGTGTGTCTGTCTACGGCCTCGTAGCTCACAAACCAGTGGACCAATTTTGATGCGTTTTTTTTGTTTGATAGCCGATGTTGTCTGGATGGTTATTAGCAATAATTTATGAAGATCAACCCTTTAAGAGTTTGGAGGCTATCAGCTCATTTCTTACTTGACAAAATGTTCTTACCAAATTTTAATTGTTTAATTTATAAAAGTTTTGGTGTACTGGAACTTCCAAGATATAGCAACCTTGAGCTGATGATGCAACCTCAAGTAGTCTGCGGGATACCATCTCCTCAACAAGTTACAGCAGATATAGCGTGTTTGGGCTTATAAAAATGGTCTCAATGAGTATGTGTTAGATGGATCATGATCGAGTATACTGAGAATGAGCAGATTTGTGATTTTCTAATGCGATTTGTGTTTCGTCCCAAAATGTATTTACATGAACGTGAAGACAGAGCATTTTTCGTAGCATGTCTACTAATAAACAATTTAAAAAGTCTGAAATAAAAATTAAATTAAAAATTAAAAAAAAAAACCCCTACATAAAACACTTCTAAAAAGTAAACAAATAATATGTGTTTGCTGGCTCTCTAACTTTATTATAAGTACCCAGTATTTTGATCCAGGAGTCGTCGCGTCGGGGAATAAAATGTAACCTTTACTAAATTTGAACTACGAATACGTAATGTGTAAGCCTAGAAGAGAGAGCGCCAAACAGAAGAGGTTTATAAATTATACCATGCGACAATAATAAAAACATTCTTTAGCGTTCCCCTTGCTACTACTCGTCTTTCACAATACTGGGTACTTATAATAAGGTCAGAGGGCCAACAAAAACATATTCTTTGTTTACTTTTTAGAAGTTTTTTGTGTCGGGGGTTTTTTAAATTTTTCATTTAATTTTTATCATTTTAATAATTAAGATATTTCTAGGTTATCAGGGTCAGCATCCGTGAAAGCGAAAAATGTGTGCCTGTCGCTAGTGGACGGACATACGCGTATCCGGCGCGGCGGGACCGTCCAATTGTTGAGCGCGCCCCACCCGCCGCGTGCTTCCAGGCCGCTCCCACCCTCGCCGCCGAGATTACACTGGACTGCGCCGAAGGATGCCAGTGAGCACACTCTTATCTGTAAACAAATATTAAATGTGTTTCCAAATTCGCTGATCGCTTTGCTTAGATGTAACAAGTGTGGCTTGTTTTGGGGTCATATACGTGGTGTTTTGTTAGGCGATTAAGGGGCACACACTACTCGCTCCCGCCGGTGCCGCTGAGGTTACACTGGACTGCGACTAAGGATGCCAGTGAGCAGACTTATTTGTACACAAATACGTGTTGTTTTAGAATTGTCTGCTTTGTTTAGATCAGAGGTCCTCATATTTTTTTGTCTTGTAGACCACTTGTGATGTTTTTCGCTTTTGGGTAAATCCCCAAAGCGAAGTGAATATATATTTTTTGTGAATTTATTAACTTAAAATGTGTTTATGACAGATGGCTTGGACCCCTTGCAGGTCATCGTCGACCCCTGGGGGTCGATATATACCACTTTGAGTATCAATGGTTTAGATAAAACAAGCGCTGTTTGTTTTGGGGCCATATACATGGTGTTTTTGTTAGGCAATAATAAACTTTAAGGAACATATACTACTACCGCACCTAAAAATCTATTTTAATGATAATTTCGGCCGTTGATCCAGTGGAGTTGTGGAAGTGGAGTGATGATAACTAATTTAACTGTATATTCCACAGAAAAAACAATAAAAAACGGCAGTTCAGACGAAGCGTCTGATGATGAAGAAGAATCTAGCAGCCTTCCTCAACATATATCTCGATTAAACGTACCTGCGCAGCGTTTACGCTCGCGACACAAAAGTAGCAGTCGAGCACGATCACTTTCAAAGAGCCAAGGCCACGATGACTCCTCGCAGGGTACCGCCGTGGAACCCAGAGCAACCTCGCATTCAAGGCACTACAGAGTTCAACGGTCCGAATTCGGAAAAGGTGTTATATATCTGCCCAAAGAGTTCTACCCGACCGCCTTAATACAATCCACAGAAACACTTGATCATTTTCGTACAAAATGCTTTTTCAATAAATTAGAAGATAAAGAAAAGCTTAAAGAAAATACAAATTCGCTAAACTTGTTCCCCCCACAGCAGGAAACTAGTCAAGATAATGACACTTCTAAGGAAAATTCAGATGTTACGGCATTTACAAACCATATGTTTTTAGCGTCTTATGATCAAAACTATTTAAAAAAAATTACACAGGATACGCATTCAGAAAATGCGTCCAAAGAAAGAAAGAGTAGATCTTTTAATACAAGATACACTACTGGCGGGGCAGTTTACAAACAATTCGTCACCGAAAGTCGGCGGCAAGACATGTTGTTACTAGGATGTCTGATAGTTGAAATTTTCCTGCATACTTTTATGCGTCCATTTAGAACTATCGACGACGGTTTTATAGAAAGGTACAACAATTGTCGAACTGTACTGAAATATAATTTTCATGTTATGCCTAAATGTGTGAGTTATATAGCTTCTTTACTTTTAAATGTTCAACCTCCAAGCTTAATCTTCAAAAATGAAATGTCCGTTAAAAAAGATGAAGTTACCAAGACAGTAGTGACTGACAAGGGATTGCCAACGCCGACGCCGTTGCAACTTCTTCAGCCATTATTAATGCAACACTTAATACCGTTTCCTCAACACTTTAAGCCTTTATACAAATTATTGAACGCTTTACATGAGTACGAACTAACAAGCAACGAACTTAGTATACTTTATATGTACGAATGTGACGGTATTCAATGTGAGAAATATCAGAATGTTGATAAAACAAAATTATATTTTAATCAAAAAATCGCCGAAGGAAAAATCCAAACTTGTGCTGCATATTTAGACGTTCTATTGAACCAAATAAACTGCTTTAATCAGTTTGATGTTCTAGATATATTCATCACACACTATATAGAGCTGCTTCAGAATAAAGATACATCAGTATTAGCTGCGTGGTATTTATTTGATACCGTAGCTAAAGCTTTAGGACCAATGCAAACGAGAAAAATATTACTGAAACACATTTTGAATTTGTACGAAGATGATCTACTCGCCATTGAGAAGCCTGAACAACATAAATTGACAGATATAGATTCTTTAACTATTACTGGAGGGGTAATTAATAAACAAAAGTTTGTTAAACTTTATCACAATATATTTTTGCTGCAACTGATGGTGCGATTAGGCCTTCAGTGTTTTTTAGACAATTTCACACAGCATTTAGTAGAAGCGGTTGGTGGTTATAAAGATGTGACTGAGAATGTCGGCTCGCCGGGGCACTTGTGTCACAGCAAAGCTATGGCAAATAAGAAACCTAGATATTCAGATGATAATATGAAGAATGCGCTTTCGAACAATGCAGATATATTCTCGCCTGACACTTCTTATGGTTCTGAACACGTTACTACGCCTAATATTGATAAAATAAGTGAAGTTAAAGATAAAGATATCGATAATAAAAGTGAAAATGAACTATTTCATTTCGAAACTGAAAAAGATAGATTACCTAGTCGAAGTAGTCGAAGTAAATCTCCAGCTGATTCTATGGATTCTAATTCATCAGTTATTGTACAAGAGAATAATGTTTACACACCTTCGCCATCTAGAGAATGTATATCGCCTGTTGGCTCTAAATATATTACACCAACTCATACGCATAAAGAACTCAATATTGCAGTATCTAATGGTGATGATGATCTGCAAACTAAAGTACAAACATCACCTGCTATAGAAATACCGACTAAACCGATGTTCACAAGTTACTTGCATTTTGCCGAACAAGATACTGATGATGTTGAGTTAAGGGATAAGTATCAAGAACCACATACTGAAAGCTTAAAATTTAATGATAATGAGAATTATGCTGCAAAAAAGCGATTTGACACTGATAACGACAGTGATTGTAAACAATTGAATCCTTGTAAAATATCCGATATGAGCTCTGAAAGCCTCATTTGGCTATCTCACAGATTGGGCCCGGTACTTACTTGTAGGTATATTACTAGGAACTTGCTTAAAATGTTGACATTGTGTTATATTGGGAAAGATAATCTCGCACCTTGTGAAGTGGGCGAGAAAGACGACTTTGATGCAATATCTATAGTGAACAGTAGAGTTGTTGGTGATAAAAATGCTACGAAAGTTATCCAGTGTCTGACGTCTATAGCCGGTGAGTACGCACTATTTTTATTGCTGTTTCTAAATTACTATATTCAATTCTATTAAACTTCATCATAATTATCATTATCAACGCATCTAATTTCCTCTCAGAATGAGAGGATTTAGCCTATAGTCCGTCACACTAGCCCAGAGGTCCTCAAATTTTTTTGTCTTGTAGACCACTTGTAATGTTTTTCACTTTTGGGTAGACCCCCAAAGCGTAGTTAATATAATTATTTTGTAAATTTGTTAATTTCAAATGTGTTTTTGACAGTTGGCTTGGACCCCTTGCAGGTCATCGTCGACCCCTGGGGGACGATATAGACCACTTTGAGTATCAATGGTTTAGATATTACAAGCGCTGCTTGTTTTGGGGTCATATACTTGGTGCTTTTGTGTTCACCCAAATGAATGTCGGTTTTCTGTTACATGGGAAATGACGAAACAATCATAGATTTATGAAAAAACCTTTAATCACTTGAGCTCTCTCGTACATTAACGGCGGCTATTAAAACAGGGATCAAGCTGTATCTTCAATTCCACTGGACAGATTTTGATGAAACATACCTCAGTATTTAAATCGGAATAGTACCTTTAAGACTGTAACAGTTTGACCAGAATCGCTGGTTTTTGCGTGAACCTCGAAAAAATAAATAGTCATCGACGGATTTGGTTTCAGAAGCCCTTAATTAATCTGAGTAGATTTTTTTTAAATGTATTTGATTTACAAAATTTGACATTAAACAGTTTTGTAGTAGTATAAATTACTCATGGTGTGTTTTATTTATATACTGTTTAAAAAAATATCTAGCCCTAGGTCGATGGATTTGATTTCATTTTTTCGGCTAAGTATTCAAATAGTGTGATCTAATTAAGTTAACTCGCTAAATAGCGATGCTATACTTTATTGAACCATAAGATCGCTAGTCCATCTCTTAATTATTATCCAATTTTGTTTTTGATTCCAGAAATGTACGGCGAACAATTAATAATCTTTCAATACCTGCCCCATATGGGCGAATTGATCGCGTCGTGTCGCCGTCGCTTATCCGGGCCGCTAGAGGGCGGCGTTATAGCTTGTCTGCAGCTTCTTAAGTATCTGGTGCCTTACATGTCGGACGTCAAAGTTATGGAACAGTTACAGGTCAGTGTTGAAGAAATAATTATATTTTATTTAAGACCAATCTTAAATATAGTTCTTTTTCTTCACCATTTCCCTGTTGAAGTTAAGTGAAATCCATATTTGTTAGGCGTATTGAATGAAAAGTAGATATTACTTCAGTCGCGGGATGCTGCTACCTATTTTATCTTGATGTTGGTTTTCGCAATTCCTACAGGAATTGATGCAAACACTATTATTATGCCATTGCCACACAGTATAATAATCTCACACGTACACACAGCATGCGAGCGCACGCGTACTTAAACACACAGTACACACGTACGCACGCACGCACGCACGCCCACCCGCCCGCACGCACGCACGCATACACACTCGCACACGCACACACTATCACACGCACACACACACGCACATGTGAACACATGCACGCAGGCACGCACGCGCGCACGCGCACACACACACACACACACGCGCGCGCGCACACGGGCACACGCGCACACGCGCACGTGCACGCGCACATACGCACACACGCACGCGCACATACGCACACACGCACGCACACACGCACGCACACACACACGCACACACACACACGCATACACACACGCACGCACACACACACACACACACNCCATATACTTGGTGCTTTTGTGTTCACCCAAATGAATGTCGGTTTTCTGTTACATGGGAAATGACGAAACAATCGACAACAATAGATTTATGAAAAAACCTTTAATCACTTGAGCTCTCTCGTACATTGACGGCGGCTATTAAAACAGGGATCAAGCTGTATCTTCAATTCCACTGGACAGATTTTGATGAAACATACCTCAGTATTTAAATCGGAATAGTATCTTTAAGACTGTAACAGTTTGACCAGAATCGCTGGTTTTTGCGTGAACCTCGAAAAAACAAATAGTCATCGACGGATTTGGTTTCAGAAGCCCTTAATTAATCTGAGTAGATTTTTTTTAAATGTTTTTGATTTACAAAATTTGACATTAAACAGTTTTGTAGTAGTATAAATTACTCATGGTGTGTTTTATTTATATACTGTTTAAAAAAATATTTAGCCCTAGGTCGATGGATTTGATTTCATTTTTTCAGCTGAGTATTCAAATAGTGTGATCTAATTAAGTAACTCGCTAAATAGCGATGCTATACTTTATTGAACCCTAAGGTCGCTAGTCCATCTCTTAATTATTATCCAGTTTTGTTTTTGATTTCAGAAATGTACGGCGAACAATTAATAATCTTTCAATACCTGCCTCATATGGGCGAATTGATCGCGTCATGTCGTCGTCGCTTATCCGGGCCGCTAGAGGGCGGCGTTATAGCTTGTCTGCAGCTTCTTAAGTATCTGGTGCCTTACATGTCGGACGTCAAAGTTATGGAACAGTTACAGGTCAGTGTTGAAGCAATACTTATATTTTATTTACTCGTATCTTAAATATAGTTCTTTTTCATCACCATTTCCCCGTTGAAGCTTCTGTTATACAATGTAGTTGTTAAGTGTTAAGTGAAATCCACATTTGTTAAGCGTATTGAATTAAAAGTAGATATTACTTCAGTTGCGGGATACTGCTACCTATTTTATCTTAAAGCTGGTTTTTGCAACTCCTATAGGAATAGATGCAAACACTATTATTATGCCATTGCCACACAGCATAATAATCTCACACGTACGCACAGTATGCGGGTGCACGCGTACTTAAACACACAGCACCCACGTACGCGCGCACGCACGCACAAACGCACACGCACACACGCAAACACGCACGCACGCAATCATGTGCACGCAAACGCGCGCACGTAAAGCGCACGCAAGCAAATACGCGTGCACGCATGTACGTATGCACGCACGCACATGCAACGCACGAACATGTACACGCGGGCGCGTGGGCTCTCATTTACATAGATAAATAGGTTTATCAATATGTATCTTCTTTCCGGCTTTTATTGAAAGGGTCCACAATTGAATTGTGTAATTAATCGAATGGCACCATGTTATAGGATGTCCTCTTCCGTTTTTCCTTAAACGAAACATACACTTGTATGGAAGTGACATTAGTAGGTGTTTTGTTTCAGGACACGTTTCTTAGAAGCATTCTANGCACGCAAACGTGCGTGCACGCGTGTACGTATGCATGCACGTACATGCAACGCACGAACATGTACACGCGGGCGCGTGGGCTCTCATTTACATAGATAAATAGGTTTATCAATATGTGTCTTCTTTCCGGCTTTTATTGAAAGGGTCTGCAATTGAATTGTGTAATTAATCGAATGGCACCATGTTATAGGATTTCCTCTTCCGTTTTTCCTTAAACAAAACATACACTTGTATGGAAGTGACATTAGTAGGTGTTTTGTTTCAGGACACGTTTCTTAGAAGCATTCTACAGCCGGCACTTCGGCTGGCGTCCACGACACGTTGCTCATACCCGCACGGCGTTGCGGCGCGCAGCGCATTGGCGCGTAAGTTGTTGTGTGCGTTACACGTGCTGGCTTTGCGCGTGGGTCGCGACATGACTCGCCGACATATATGCGTACCGGCAATACAACGGTGAGTTTCTTCTTCTTTACTGGAGCACATACAGAGTGAGTTTCCAACTGGGTATGAGAAATAGTTAGAAATTCCCAAAAGAGACTCGAAGCCAATCCTCATAAACACTAAAACTGTAAACTTAAAGAAAAAAAAAACTAATTTGCCTAGTTAGGACTCGAACTGGTAGTGAGGCTTAAAAACAGCGTTCTATAAGAGAGTTTCTATAGACTTGTTTCTTTTCTCAGATTCTTCCTTGCGTTCGATAAGGCGACTGGAAAAATAGATAACTGGCCGAAGCAGAATGAAAACAATCATGACAAGGTAGTGCACAGTTCATTGTTAAACTATAAATAATACAATACAAATATTTATTGTGAAATAAAACGAATTTGTGAAATTTTATCCTTCATCATTCATACGAGTGCAAAAATATAATATATAAATGAAAAAATCAAAATTTGTACTGCTACCGTAATATTTGTGTCAGTCTGAACTGAAATTACATTTTTTTATATTTTTCGTTGACAAACTTTATTAAAAAAAATATATAAAAATTAGCATTTGCAAGTGGTCCCACTGACACCTTAATTTTTATTTAGTGCAACAAAGCCTGTTTTAATTTTCTCTATAAAATCAACTTTGTCACAAGTTTTATTCGTTCATAAACGTTTTATTTACGACTGACTTTCGTTTGTCTAGCTGTCAGACCATGAATCCAACGATCCNTATGACTCGCCGACATATATGCGTACCGGCAATACAACGGTGAGTTTCCCCTTCTATACTGGAGCACATACAGAGTGAGTTTCCAACTGGGTATGAGAAATAGTTAGAAATTCCCAAAAGAGACTCGAAGCCAATCCTCATAAACACTAAAACTGTAAACTTAAAGACAAAAAAAACTAATTTGTCTAGTTAGGACTCGAACTGATAGTGAGGCTTAAAAACAGCGTTCTATAAGAGAGTTTCTATAGACTTGTTTCTTTTCTCAGATTCTTCCTTGCGTTCGATAAGGCGACTGGAAAAATAGATAACTGGCCGAAGCAGAATGAAAACAATCATGACAAGGTAGTGCACAGTTCATTGTTAAACTATAAATAATACAATACATATATTTATTGTGAAATAATAACGAATTTGTGAAATTTTATCCTTCATCATTCATACGAGTGCAAAAATATAATATATAAATGAAAAAATCAAAATTTGTACTGCTACGTAATATTTGTGTCAGTCTGAACTGAAATTACATTTTTTTATATTTTTCGTTGACAAACTTTATTAAAAAAAAATATAAAAATTAGCATTTGCAAGTGGTCCCACTGACACCTTAATTTTTATTTAGTGCAACAAAGCCTGTTTTAATTTTCTCTATAAAATCAACTTTGTCACAAGTTTTTTTCGTTCATAAACGTTTTATTTACGACTGACTTTCGTTTGTCTAGCTGTCAGACCATGAATCCAACGATCCGAAACCCGAAGGTTTCCTGGAGATCTGTCGCGACGGTACCACTGCGGAATGGCGAGTGCAGGACGGACGAGTTGTACGTGTAGACTTGCCAGACTTGTCGTGCACTCCGCCCGACATATCTGATCAACCGCCAGACTCCACGAGGCTCACAGTAAGCGTCAGTTAAGAATTAAATATAACTTGGCAGTTGTACCTTTGCCTTTTTCAATAAGGTAAAAAAAATTGTTTTTTTTTTCTCTGAGACGCAATCAGTTCAAGTAAGAAAACTATACATTTATAATAGTGTAACATACTTTTAATACACAGGCTCAAGAGGAACTTCGAATAGTCTTTGACGAAGAGTTGGCCCACAAGTCCTATACTACATTTGCTAAGTTCATCGGCTCAGAGTCAATGGANTCTCTGAGACGCAATCAGTTCAAGTAAGAAAACTATACATTTATAATAGTGTAACATACTTTTAATACACAGGCTCAAGAGGAACTTCGAATGGTCTTTGACGAAGAGTTGGCCCACAAGTCCTATACTACATTTGCTAAGTTCATCGGCTCAGAGTCAATGGAACGGTGTCTTAAGAACAGTGACACCATTCGTATGCTTTGCAGGAAGTATGAACAGAATCATTCTGTGAGGTATGTATTCTGTGCTTTGTTTGGAGGCTGTTGTCAGAAATATAGAATTTAAATACGATTAAGCGATTATATAGAATTTAAATACGATTAAGCGCCTTCAGGTGATAACTGTTATTTCCTTCGAGCTAAATTTTTGTTTGAGGTGATAAACATGTTCACCACTGATAATAACCATTAACCGTTGGAGTGCCGAACAAATTTTGTGAGCATATGCCAAAAATGCGGATGAGTTTGGGTATACATAAAAAAAATTAATAAATGTTGATAACTTATTAGATCACAAACATTATTTGAAAAGAAAAAAACCTAGTGCAACCAGCTTAAGTTCACACCAAACTGAGAAAACAACTATTTGTTTTCTAGTTTGCAAGGAGAGTGACTGCGCTCCTATGATCGCAGTCACTCTCCTTGCAATTTTAACATCAAACAAGAGAAGCGCTATCGCGCTTTCCGCAATTTTGGCATATAACCAGAGCAGCGCTATCGCGCTCCTCCGCACTCAAATGATTAAGACACTTGCTGACCATGTTGATTATTGCTATACTTATTTTATTGGAGAATCTGTATTGTGGATAGAGTAGTGCACGATGGCTATGTCAACATTGTTGTTACACTTCTGTTTACAAAATATATATTTTGGCAACTGACACAAGTATGCATTGTTTTGTATTTCATTGTATTTTACTAGGAAATCTTTAAGGAATTCATATAGTTCGTCTCAAATATCTATTACAGATAAAAATGTTTTATTTTTGTACGTGAATTCAATTGGATTCCATTTGAAATTCTCAGATTAAACAATATTAGAAGTGATCAAAGGCATACTGAACTTACATTATTCGTTTGGATACTGAATAGTTAATCTTCAGTCACCAATATTAACGGAAGTAGACATTTTCGTATTCATAATCATATATAAAATAAAGATTAATTTGTAATATTTGATTCTTAGCTCACCTCTACAAATACGACAAGATAAACCCTTGCAAACATCCTTCAGCGATGAACCATTGAATCGGAAAACCGACATCACACCGTCTAAGTCGGACGTCGTCATGGACCACATATCTAGTTCCAATAGTTTTGGGTCCAATGTAACGTTGGTCGGGAATCGGATAGATGTCGCCAGTGATTCGGGGGATATCGGCAGCGGTCAGGGCTGCGGGTTTGATGTAGTTGCTTATAAAATGGATAATGGCGTTAAAAGTAACAGGTTAGTATATAGCATATCCTTAATATTACAATTAGAGATGTTTATGGAATTATTGGTCCAAGATCTAAATCGCCGCTATGGCATTGTATCAATTCTAAGCAAATTCTTAGTTATATATACTGTTTTCTCAGAATAGCGATGGGATTAGCTGATATAATACTTTCTGACTCATTTTACTTATATGCCGTAAAAGACAAAGGAAGTTACATTCTCCAATAAAACCACAAATAGAAATACACAAGTATGTATTGTATTAAAAATACGCTTACAGGGGACAATAGAAATAGAGATTGAACTTTAGTAATGTTCTGTTCAGCCTTTTTAACGAACGGAAATGAACATCTGACAATGAACGGAACATCTGACGTACTGTGGCCCTAGATACGTCCAATTTGTGAGGCTTGTACCCACTAAAACCATTCGGCGTACTACTACAGTTTCGATATTCAGTCACGGGAGTCGCATTAGCATAATATTGCCGTGATTTAGGTATGCTGGCCGATTTTCACATCGTCTTTCTTTTGAGCTCTATCTCTCAAGCTTTCCCTATTTGGCAAATGCATGCAGGACGTTTCACGTCTGCGCTGCCTGTATTTAACCTTCGGGGTGCCCTCCAAACGTAGGCTAATCTGCCTCAAGATAGGTGTAGATCATTCATTATGATTTTGGTACGCCTTCGTTCAGAACGTCTTTAGCAAAAGGAAAATGAGGGAAATGAGGGAAGTTGTCTCACGCTTTGAGACTTACTCTGTTCATCCCAGCATTCTCCTATCCTAAATCTGGGACTACTGTTATTGCTTAAGATGTGGGTGTGCGGCTGGTTCAAATGACTAACTGCCATCTGTCATTATTTCATGTCTACATAATTCTTGCTGTAAACTGTGTTATTAAGATACGAAACGGGCCAATGCCTTATTTTGAAACACGGATTATTCATGTAAATTAAGCCATGTGCTTGACTTGGGTTCGAAAACAAAACATTCGGAGCCGAGGGTGCGGCCATATTTCTATGGTTGGCAGTCGTAGATGTTTTGGTTATTGCAGTAGCTGTTGGTTGAATCGCAAGGTAACGCTGCTATCCATTATTCCTCACTTGGTTCTCAGCCCTCACTAGTACAGATGGAGAGATGCAATTATTTTGTTGCCGTAACACAATAATCAGTTTGGTAATATACTAAATAACTTTATAACTGATGACTTCGAAATAATATGAAAACGCAGTCTCCTGATCTATTTAGAAGTCGTCATTGTACTTATCATATTAGGCATCTGCGTGGTGACTGGCTGATATACTGGGAACACGAGATCGGACGCCCTGACAAGGAGACACGGTTCAATTTGAAACAAATAAAACTGCAGACCTTCGTTGGACACACGCACACAGTCAAGTCCATATACTGTCTGGATAATGAGAATAGCTTCATGAGCGGGTCTAAAGACAAGACTGTGAGGTTATGGTCTCTTCGAAATCAGGTGAGTGGCTTAAATATACCGCTTATTTTCTTTTATATGGTGATTTCATTTTCGTAATTGCTTAAATGCTATCCACTGTTAAAATATTGCTTATCGACTTAATTAATGATTGTACATAATTCAGCTACAAGAATTGTGCTTTGGATGCTGCTATATACTATATAGGTATAAATACGTATTATATGAGTGGGATAGTGGTCTTTTTGGAATCATGTGAGTGAGGAGCTTAATTCTGTAGTACTGCTTGCTTTCTCTTTTTGCATTAGCTTAATTGCTGTTTATTATTGGAAATATGCTTCACACAACTACTGGAATTGTTATTTGGCTGTTATAGTACGCGTATTATTATTATTATAACTTTGCCCCTCTGATGTATTTTGCAAATGCCTGCATATAATCAATATTATGACTAAAATGATAGTGCGTATACGTGACTCCGCGAGCGCATTTATATTAGTATTGTGTGGGAATTTTTTTGTTAGTATTTAACGGATATAGGGTATTTGAC
>WUAW01026312.1:25421-41198 GCA_017165845.1 Thaumetopoea pityocampa | reverse complement strand
ATTCATTTGATTTTTATTTTTACATTCGATACCACTCTGATATGATTAATAAAGTGATAAGGGCCTCTGCAAAGGTATCAAGATACCGGATCGGTCAAAACCAGGTTCGGGAAGAAAGCGATGCACAAATTATTGTCTTTTTAGACGTCGCTGATCTACGAACCAAACTGACAACATCGGATAAGAGAAGATCTTCCGAACAGGCGGCTGTTGTGTCTGACGGGGCCTACCAGTGCTCCAACGGTTGATGTCGGGTCGTTGTATCTACGCTAAATCGCTATCAGACTTCTTCACGGTGATTCAGACTTCTATGATAATATCGTCATTCAAGATTTGCGCCATCTGTTGAGATTGCGTGGTACTATATAATGAAGTAGGTCACCACAGAGAACCTTAACGATATGACGTACGGACTTGAGCGTCAATCTAAACGAGAGGTTTCAATTTTGAAAGAGATCCCACTATAAGACCTAACTACTGTTATTATTTTCCGTTCAGTTGCCGATGAGTGCGACGACGTTCATCCGCTGCATGTGCGTATGCTCGTCGGGCTGGTGGGTGGCGTGCGGATTGGCCTCCGGACACGTGTGCGTGTTGGACTTAAGAACGGGACTGCCTCTCGCTACGTGGAAAGCGCACGACGGAGAGGTACGATAAGGAAAATATTAAATACGTGTAAATTGTTGACGATATTACAAGTAATGTCTTTCCGTCCAGCAAAATTGTTGATAATAATAATAGAAAACAAATTGTTAGTATATACATATATGTATGTGAATCAAAATTGTTGATATATTCAAAATTGAACGGTGGTCTAGTAGTACTAGATACGATTCGCGATCAAAAGGTCGTGGGTTCTAGTCAGTCCCGTACCACTTGAATATTTCAAATTCATCCACCAACTGTTAACCAATCCGTATTAGGCCAGTGTGGTAGACTACGGCCTAATTCCCTTCCTAATCAGGGGAGGTCCGTACTATAGTGAGGACGAATATGGTCTGAGGATGGTTCAAATTTGATAATAAAATTAATTACTTATTGATGAAATTACTTGTTGTTTTTGTTACCTGTCAAAATGGTTGATAACGGTGCTGATTCTGTTGTAACAAAACTTAATTAAATTTAGTCCCTTCCTATCTTTTTCTAATGTCAAACGCCAAAACGAGATATTCACAATTTTGGTGCTGTCAATTTCGTTTAGAGAAGTCAAAATTAAAAGATGTAGACGCGATCTCGGAACACATGGACCAAAGATACGCCAAATCGCAACATCTCATTTTGAACCGTTTAACAGAAATGTAGGTTGGTACTCGTTATAAATGTTTGCTAACTCGTTTTGGCGTTTGCAGTTCGGAAAAGATAGGGAGGAACTAAATTTAGTTAAGTTCTGTTACAACAGAATCAGCACCATTATCACTAATAACGTCTTTCTTAACGCAGTAAACTTGTTAATTGCTAAAGTTACCCCCGCCTCCCTCTTTAAAGATTTTTGATGAAATCACGAAAAGTTATTTTCATCTTGTTTAGGTGCTACGGCTAGCAACAGTCGACGAGCATAGATTACTAAGTTCTGGATTAGATCAAATCACGGCGCTTTGGCGACCAGACGATGGAGAGTTAATAGCACATTTGAAGTAAGTGATTTTTCAATCTATGATTTATCGGAATCCGCAGCGCTCGTGACGAGCTCACGCGGACACTACGATCAACGCAATCGTACATAGCCTGAAAATATGTGACATTTCTCTTTATCATCGCGGAGACATCCAGTAGTGAATTGGCAAGCTGATGTATATGGGCGAGCTAGCTGCATTCGGCGTCTTTAGAGTTCACCATAGTAATGTTTAACTTCCCCAATAAGTAGCGCCATTTGTTAAGTAGCTAATGTATTGATATTAACTACTAAAGAAATGATAACACTATATGACATTGGTGACACAACAGTAAATAGGATGGATATTTTATCCTATTTGTATCTTCATATTTTATATAGGACAGTTGAAAATAAAAACAAAATGTGTTATATAATATTTTCGTGTTTCCTGAGTTCTAGATAAACTTTTAAAACATTATTATTATTATTACATTATGTAAATATAAAATTTCATGTAAACCAGTAGAGCCCTTATCAACCAATTATACAATTATATGTAAAAGAATTACTTAAAGTTATGAGATATTTTATTCAGGAATACTGTTTCTCAACAGGGGTAGCACAGAGCCCGTCCACTGCCTCTCAGTGTATTATAACGAGCTGATCTCGGGCACCACGAACAACCGCATCGGGGTCCACACCACCCTGGACCAGGACGCCTCCTTCTCGAGCACCAAACTGCGCTCGGACACTTTCAAGGGTGTGCTCACCTGTATGTCCGTGTTGCCTTTAAACAGATTGCTACTGCTTGGCAGTGATAATGGAAATATTAGTTTACTCTGCTAATTAAGTAAGGGGTACACCGAATCAGAGACTTTAAGTTTTAAATTAAGATACAGTCCGTGAGACCCGCAATGGCTGTATCATTGATATGTGAGCGACGAGACGGGGATAGAGAAAAGTTGAGAAAAAAAAGAGAAATGTTTGGGATTGGTTCTTTTCTCGCCCGTCTCGCCTTGCGCACCTAATGCATGGTCAGCGAGATTAGTTCGGACTGTAGTCTTTGTAGGCATCCTTAACAGGCATCTTTATTATCACCCCATCGACGTCCACTGCTGAACATTGCCTTCTCCATAAATGGTGGGAATTTATCATCAAGGTTTGGCAGATTTCTTGTAGATGTAGCAGCTGTTGGTTGAATCACTGCCCCGGTACATCCCTCATCTCGCTTTCACAGTATCCATGGGAAGAGATGGAAGATGCTATTGTTTTACCTACGATATACATCTAGACGGAGTAAAAAAGGCAAGCGGTGTGACCAACAAAATTCGTTTTATTGGTCGCTTTTCGATTATCTTGCTGCTTCATACCTAAGGTACGGCCAATGAATTACGCTCGGACTAAAGTTTGTATAGTCATTCATAGCGAGCAAGACACTATTCAAATTGAATAATCCATTTGAGACGTGTCATGTCAGGCTGGCGTGGATTACAGCCAAGTCGAGTCGAATCGCGTTCTCTGCAGTAATTGACCCAATAAGCAACATACGTGAATGCGCCCCGTTGCGTATTACTAGTCTGCAGTTTCATATATTTGATGATTGAAAGGTGAAATTTATTAAGCAACATTAATGCAAATTAAAGTTCAATCGGTTAAAGAAAAAAAAATATAATTGCCAGCTGTGTGTGTCTGAAATATCTAATCGACAGACATATGTCATCGATGTATGTTGAAAAAAATTAAGAGTAAATGATGCAGAAAAATCTGAAGAATCCGAATATATATTTTTAACTCAACATCGACTAAAATATCGCATAGTAAATGGCCTTTGTCGAAATTATATCGATGTTTCCGATTCTGCGTTTCGAATAACATTGTAGATCCTCGTCAGCTTTAAATCATGGCTCAAATGAAAGATCATTTAAGCGCTAACAAAGCGTGACAGTGTCAGTATTGTATTGAGACTCTGACAAATTAAACCTTTAATATTTATAATTAAATAATTTTTAATAGCTTATGTTCAGCAGTGGACATGCTTATGTTGTAGTTTTGTTATAATTAACTTTTGTGGTTTCTACTACTACGGAGACGTTAGATAGAAGAGTTCTTGTTAAA
The DNA here is from genome assembly GCA_017165845.1 of Thaumetopoea pityocampa. Classification (NCBI taxonomy): domain Eukaryota; kingdom Metazoa; phylum Arthropoda; class Insecta; order Lepidoptera; family Notodontidae; genus Thaumetopoea; species Thaumetopoea pityocampa. The sequence continues at coordinate 37,489 of WUAW01026312.1, read as the reverse complement.
CGGGAACAAATTGTCAAATTGTTTCAGTTTAACAAGAACGTTGAAAGTTTGTATTGCTAACAATTTTTTCCTATATACTTATTATTATAGTAACTTATTTAAGCAAACAAACTTTTTGTCTCGTAGAAGACTTGCCATGTTTTTCAATTTTAGATAGACCCCTGCTTAGCTAATATAAAAATTTTGTAAATTCATCAATTTTAAATATATTTTTGTCGTCGTCGTGTGGTGTAATTTACTTTGAAAACTAAATTTCTAACTGTGTTGAAGTCGATGACTTGACGACCCTTGGGGGTCGGATAGACGCTTTGGATAGCAGTATGTTACACTAATAAATCATTCCATTTCATTGTATCATTCCGAATTGTAATTTAATAAATCGCACCTATAATAAAGGCACAACTTGAATTGTTCAGTATGGTCACGAGACTCATTGCCCGACCTTTCTATCGGGAATGTAAAACAGCAGGATGAGAAAATGTGAAGGATACATTTTATATTTCCTTGTTTGCAGTTCATTTACTCCTTCTGTGAGATCGAAATCTTGTAGAACTGTCGATAGTGAGCTCTTTAATCAAATAACCGAAACACGAAATGGAACTTAAAATTTTAATTATTTTAGATACTTAGAAATTCGAGTTGTGCTTATATTAGAGGTGTGATATGTAGACTTAAAAAGACTTTTATTGTCATTTGATGTATAGTTTAATCTAATTTACATATTGAGTGTATGCAGGATTATCTTTGTACAGTGGAACCTTAATGTACTCGTAATTTCTTCAGAATCACTAAGAGAATGATTCGCAAAATTAATGTTCCACTTTGCACTAAAATTTAAATTAATACTAGCGATATGGCTATTCAACTTATATCAATTGTTTATGGGTACCTGCTCAGATTAAATATTTAACCGTTTTAGAGGATGAATTTTCAAAAATGTGCTCATTTGTTTGTGTTTTATTAACACTAAACTTACCAGAGAGGTCAAATGACCGATTTTGAGACTAATCAATTTTTTTTTAATTATTACATGATAATTATTTTACGTTTTACTGCCTATGTTAAATTATGTATTATTTATAAGCAACTGGAAAATCTAATAATTCTGTGTGTGTGTGTGTGTGTGTGTGTGTGTGTGTGTGCGCGTGCATGCGTGTGTGCGCGTGCATGCGTGTGTGCGCGTGCATGCGTGTGTGTGTGCCGATAGGTTTAGTGTTAACTTTGATATTCATGGTCGATCATAAGATTCATGGTCATCGATCAGTGACCACTGGTGAATATAGCCCACCTCCTTAAAAAGGATGGATTTCCTAAAATCTCGACGCTTGGCAGGCGTCTTGGAGGTTACGGTAGATTTTAATTGAATAACAAGATAACGGGGTTTATTTTACTTACGATTCCTGATTTTTTTTATTTTTGACTATTCACTGTACAAAAGAAAAGGTTTGATTTGAACTTGACACATTATTAAGGGTAAACTAAAACTTTCTAATGAATATAGAAACTAAATAAATAAACGTTAAACGGTAGATTTCTCAAAACGCATTGACAATAAAATATTTCGAAGAAATATCGATGTATGGTCTATAGATGGTTTAAAATTGAGGGGTTCTTAACACTTTCAGTGCTACCAACGTCAATAGGTGTTCCATAAGGTTCATTCATAGCGCCGACGACACACATAGACGTTTTTTTTTTGTTACCAATCATGTATATAAAAACATTTGAAAGTCTCTAAAATCTTGTTTTAGGAGACATATTTGTAAAAATCTTAATGACTCTGCTACGTATTAATAACAATTGTAATGGGTGGTACACTGAACGTGTTAATCCCATTAGGATATCTTAAAATGTTCTAAAAACTGATAAAATGTTAAAGTTCACGATGGAATGAGTATGTTGATCGTGTTTGGACGGTAGATTTTTAAACTTTTAGTTTGGTGTATCTGAGGGTATTTGATGTCTTGCCTAATATAAATTATAAATTTATTTTGAGAAGTACAAAGTAGCGTTACCAAAGATATATCTGTTTCATAATAATTACTACATATATAGATTTTTTTTTATACGACTATTGTGATATCCCATTCTAATTAATGTCTTACAAACATACTTCGCGTGTCTCGCTTTTAAAAAATCATTTCTTTGTGGTGCGTGATTTAACAATTTTTATCAAATAATTAAATGAACAATAAACGATGAACTGAATAATAAATACATTCAAAGGTACAAACAAAATTATTTACATGCGAAAGCGATCCTGGTTGCATATGTTTGTGAAAAAAAATGTGCTTTTATTTTTACATCTTCCAGTTTACATCATAGCCAGATAAAATATGGACCAGATTTTAAATCTAACTATAAGCTTTTAAACAAAATGCTTTATCAAAATCGGTCCAGTAGTTTTTACGAGATACTCGAACAAGCAAACACGATTACAGTTATATACAATAAGGGACAAACGATTTGCATTCGGACTATAAATCATAGAACACACTGTTGAAATCTAAGAAACATCTCAAAGCCTGTCGTGAAGAGGTCAGCGATGTGTTCTTTTTATTAAAAAAAAAAAGTTTATTTTTTAAATTGTCCATTCTCCGCGATAGTTATATGTGCGTAAAAAGTAGATAAGTTATTGGATAATTATGTAACTATAGTTTATATGGTGTAGCTAATGAGTACCGTTTTTAAATATGTAAATACTGGTGCCGATCCTGTTGTAACAGAACTTAACTACTTAAATTTGGTCCCTCCCTATCTTTTTCTAACGTCAAACGCCAAAAAGAGATAGCAAACGTTTATAGCGAGTACCGACTTTTTTCTATGTCAAATGGTTCAAAAAATGTTGCGATTTTGCGTATCTTTAGTCCGTGTGTTCTCTCCATGGTTTTTCAAGTTCCGCAAGGCAAACAAGTCTACAACTTTCATCATCTGCAGACTCAGACTAGGTCACTTCTGTACTCCAGTTTTCCTCACCAAACTCAGGATCAGGAGTACTGCTCTCTGCGAATGTAGACTTGATGAAGGAGACGTGAACCACATCTTCTGCTGCCCTAAACTACGCTATTCCCTCTATGACATCCTCCCTCCCGAAATTCCTCGTCCTACCTCTTTTAAATGCCTTCTTTCTTACACCTTTTCCCCTTCCTTTACCCCTATTTTATGTAAATTTGTAAATACATGTACGTCAAACTGTAAATAATTTCCTCCTTAACATACTAACCTATAAATATCTGTTGTCCTATTGTTTGTCTAATTAACCCTACTAACTACGGGTCTTTATATTGTTGCGTCCTTTATTTGTTTTCAGATTTATTACCCTGGTCGTAGGACTTTCCGTCGAAGGACCTTCTGTCTTTCCAATACCAAAATTCTCTATCTTCACCGATCACCACCCTCTAAGTTTATGATACTTTCATAACCGGATACTGGCAGAATTGTACCAAATTGCTCAAACGCCATAAACCAAGAAGTGAAGTGAAGTGAAGTCCGTGTTTACTGAAATCGCGTCTAAATCTTTTAATTTAGACGTTTCTGAACGAAACTGACAGCACCAAAATTGTAGCCGTCTCGTTTTGGCGTTTAACATTAGAAAAAAATAGGGAGGGACCAAATTTAGTTAAGTTACAACAGACTCGGCACCACTGAAACATATTTTAAGTCCAATTAGTGTACAGTATATTTAACCAGTAACCGCTTTTAAAGTGTTTATCTAAATATTATGTTGCGTAATCAGTTTTTCACGCGGTTCGTGAAGTTCTGATAGTTTTCCTAATGATTCTTTTTTAAATATCTTTTTTTTTACTATTATTTCTGATAATGGATTCTTAAAGTACATATTTAATGGTATTAATAATATATTTATTCATACGTTTTAATATATATTAACGCCAAGATTAAGGCAATTAAAACTAAATAATTTTAAAAAGTTTACTTCGCTCCTATGTAATCTTTTATTAGTTTTTTTTAATTTTACACAATGTCTTGTTTCAAACCAATGACGGCATGTTATATGAATTTTAATGAAACCTTTTATCATTAGCTTTATTATTATCTATTCCATATTCATCCTCACTGCCGGGCTACGGACCTCCCCTAATCAGGAGGGGGATTAGGTCGTAGTTTACTACGCTGGTCTAGTGCGAGTTGGTAGTCTTCACACACCCATGCAGGTTCTCTCACGAAGTTTGCCTTCCCGCGTTGGTAGGTGTCTACAATGTAGACCATGGGTCGGCTACCTATGACCCGCGGAGGGCACCGAATGACCTGTTTGATAAGTTCAAGTCACCCCGTTTTATTCCGAAAATCAAATATATAAAATTCAAAAAGATTTGGAAAATATCTCTGACCCAAACGTCTCTTTAATGCTCACATTTTGGTTGATTTTGACTTGCGGCCAAAAAGGTTGCCGATCTCTGATGTAGCCCGTATATTAGTTTAAAATCACCTTGTTGTAGAAGATCGGGATCGAACCAACAACCTTTCAATCGCGGATCGTGTTTAGCACCACCAGACCACTAATTTATTATTAGTACGCTATATTCCTATTTTCATAACACATTTGGATTTATAAATAAAAATTTAAAAACTAATGATAAACATTACATTGTATGGAATCCATTTCACTTCGAGCCCCATGTGGATAGTAATGTTTTTTATGGAATATAAATCATCAACTAAGGGAATATAAATTCTGCGGTAACGCAACCTAAGTAAATTGAGATTCTCCTTGTCTCTTTCTAATGCTAAATGCCAAAACGAGATAGCTACAATTTTGGCACTGTCAGTTTTATTTAGAACGTCAAAATTAAGAAATTTAGACGTAATCTTGGACGGCATGTTCCAAACTAAAGATACGCAAAAACACAAAATTTTTTTGTACCTTTTGACAAGAATGTAGGTCGGTATTCGCTAAAAATGTTTGCTATCTCGTTTTGGCGTTTGGCATTAGAAAAAGATAGGGAGAGTTTAATTGGTTGTGTTACAGCCGAATTACTACCAATATCTTCGCTTTGAAGTTACAGCATTTAAATTGTTTTAGTGAAATGTATTTTAAAAATTATGTTGAGTTCTAAACATGTCTCTCTTCCCCTTTGGGATATGATCGTGATGCTATTTACTTAGATTATATATTAATCGTACTCTTAGTGAATATATAGAAAATGTGCATATATGTTCAGCTGCTTAGATTAGAAATCGAACTATCTATGTATTGTATAGCTGTGTACAGTATTTTAATAAAGGTATTTTTTTGTAATTAAAGTATTTTATAAAAGTTCTCCAAATGTTTCATTTTTAACCTTATCCGTTGTGTGCGTGTGCGTGTGCGCGTGTGATGATGAAAAATCCCGAAATAATCATAGATTTATATAAAAAAACGTACTAACCTGTTTTACTTGACCTCTCGTACCTTAACGGCGGCTACTAAAACAGGGATCAAGCTGTATCTTCAACTCTATTGGACCGATATTGATGAAACACGGCATTATTTAAGTCGGAATAAAGTACCTTTAAGACTGTATTAATTTGAGCAAAATCTACTCGTTGGTTTTTGCGTGAAGCCCGAATAAACAAACAAATAAACATTGACGAATTTGATTTCAAAAGCCCTTAATTAATCGATCTGAGTAGATTGTTTTTAAATATCTTTGTTTTTTGAAAATTTGACAATTAACAATTTTATAATAGTATATATAGATTATACCGAAATTCTTATTCGAAGATTCGCTATAAAAACGTATTAAAACTGAACACACCCAGCGCTGGTCCGTGAGTATGTGTTAACAGGTATTACCCCACTAATGGGTTTTCCGGGAAAGCCATTTCATTATCAGCCCGCAGCCCCACTACTGGACCTGGGTCTCCTCCTTATAAAGGAAGTATTTGCCATAATCTCCACGTTTGGCAGGCGTACTGGAGTTCGCCGTAGATTGTGATTGAATAGCAGGAATTCTCAAGACTCGGCAGTATGGCTTTGTTCCTTCGCCTGTCTATATGGACGAAACAAACTACTACTACTACTGAATAGCAGCAAAACGCTGCTGTCCATTATCCTTGTATATCCCTCAGCTGGTTCTCGCAGCATCCACGGAAAGAAATGGAGTGACGTTATTATTATGCCGGCGCCACAAAGCCATTTAGTTAAAAAAATCTCGCGCAAACGCGTGACCGGGGACTGAGAAGATACAGGCTGAAAATTCACGCAGGCGTGTGATGGACTTCTCAATATTGACGCCACATGGCACGCTGGCTCGTCCTCCACATCGGGAGCGTTAAAACTCTACCACTACTTTATATAAATAAAAATCAATTGCCACGAATGTTTGTCCGCGCATCACTTCAAAGCGGCTGCAACTGCCGTTTGCCTAATTCTTTTTTTTTGTTGTAGGTATTTGAAATTGTAGAGTAAGATTTATATGATAGAAAATATTTAAAAATCATAAGAAAAAATAAAAATTTTGAGTTTAGACATCTCTCTATAGAAAAAAGTGAGTAAAGACAATAAGTACGTAGGTTCTAGGTTGGGAGATCTTAAAACATATTGCAGATTGACTTTTTTTCTTCACAAGACCAGCAATTGTTATAATTATTTTTACGAAAACAAAACTTTGAAAAATTGCCTTCAGCCTTGGTTTACTTTATTGTTTTTTGGAAAATATACTTATTTTCTATACTATTATATAATTTTGTAAATCAAAGATATTTAAAAAAATCTACTCAGATCGACTAATTAAGGACTTTTGAAACCAAATTCGTCGATGTTTGTTTGTTTGCTCGAACTTCACGCAAAAACCAGCGGGTAGATTTTGATTAAACTATTACAGTCTTAAAGGTACTATACCAACTTACATACTGTAGAATGTTTCATTAAAATCAGTCCAGTAGAATTGAAGATGCAGCTTGATTCCTGTTTTGGTAGCCGCCGTTAAGGTACCAGAGCTCAAGTAAAAGTGGTTCTAGGGCTTTTTATATGAATCTATGATCTAAGTGTGTTTTGGGGTTTCCCAAGTAGCGGAAAACAGACATTCCCGCGGGCAGAGCCGTGGGCAAAAGCTAGTCATACATAAAATGAAAGCATGAAAAAAAAATTATTTATCCCACCATATGTGGATAATGTGGATTTTGAAGTTATCACGACGTTTCTTTAACATTTCTATCGATAATAAAAAAAAAAACTGAAAAGTTGCTATTTACCGTTTAGACTTTTATCGAACAAAATAATGGGAATTTTTAAGAGCATTGGTAGATTTTTGTCTATTGATGCCTATCCCAATAATGAAGGTTGGACATTGAGAAAGCGTTCTTATCCTGTGCGTAATAAATTCCGTAGCACTCTCAACTGCGGTTGATTCTCTAAGTGTTCAGCCTTTTCTATGACCCGCACTCGCTTTCGTGTTTCAGAAGGCACGTAATAAAGTTGTTTCTTTCGGTCTAGTCGTTATTTTGGTGGCCAAAGAGCATATTTGGTGATGGCTATGAAGATAACGCTAAGAATCTTATTCTTAGACTTAAAGGCAGTTGGTGATCATAGACACTCAATAGAGTTCTAAAATGGAATTTAAAAGAATATAAAATTGACAGATTTTGAAAGAGAAAAGAAAACAAAGATGATTATGCGATTTATTACTATAACACTATTATAACCTATGTTGTGATATTCAGTTTAAAAATAATGTAAAGGAGACTAACATTTATTAATAATATAGACTCAATTATATTATTTATCAACGATGCCGCACCATCAGCACCGTCGCTCCAGCACGTCGCTGATCAGCGCACGACGCGGTAGCATGATCCCGTATCCTACCTCAGATCCATTACAATCGACACTCAACTTGCTCAAAGAGGAAACTGTCACAGGTGATCATTTCTTATCGCCAGCCCAGTTAGAAGTAGTTTATCGCACTAATGTGAATACAGGCTTGACGGAAGGGTTAGCTGACGAATTGTTAGAAATGCACGGCCCAAATGCTTTAAAGGAACTCCGCGGTACGAGTTATTGGAAGATATTTCGGCACAACCTCTTCGGTTGGTTTCAGTGTGTGTTATGGGTCGGCGCAGGACTAAATTTCATAGCGTATTTTTTTGTACAAGACAGTGATTCAGCTGAAAGCGGTGGCCATTCGGCGAGTGAGTACCTTTATTTGGGATGCGTCATTACAGCTACCGTAGTTGGCACCGGATTGTTTGGGTTCTACCAAGAGGCAAAAAATGCTGCCGTAATGAGCGGCTTCGAGAAATTGGTCCCGCCCAACGCGGTGGTCATACGAGAAGGTGTGAGGAGAGTAATACCTAACACCGATTTGGTTCTAGGTGATATAGTCGAAATGTGTGGAGGAGATATCGTCCCAGCTGATGTGAGGATATTAGCCTGTTCAAATTTTAAGACAGACATGTCCTCTTTGACCGGAGAATCTGAGCCGATAAGTCATAAGACGGAATGCACTCACTCCAATCCACTTGAGTCAAAAAATATGGCATATTTTAGTTGTCCAATCATTGAAGGAACGGCGAAAGCAATAGTCATTGCTACTGGTGAAATGACTCAAATAGGTAAGATTGCCGGACTTGTCACTGGCCTGGAGAAAGAAGAGACGCCGATTGCTAAAGAAATAACACACTTTATCAAACTTATCTGCGGCGTGGCATTTACTTTTGGGTTTATATTTTTCATAATGGTGTACTTCATACAAAACAGCTGGCTATCTGCATTGCAGTATATGTTGGGCATTATTTTAGCAAACGTTCCTGAAGGCTTGATAGTCACATTAACTGTCTGTATGACACTATCAGCAAAGTCGCTAAAGCGAAAAAATTGTCTCGCGAAAACATTACAAGCAGTCGAGACTTTGGGTTCAACATCATGTATATGCTCTGATAAGACAGGTACTTTAACTGAAAATCAAATGAACGTGTCTCATCTATTTTGTGACTTTAAAATTATCGATAAACACGACCATAGTCATGTTTCTGAAACAACGTTTGCCGCATTGTGTATGGCAGCTTCTTTGAATTTGAAGGCCCAATTTATTCACGACAACATGCACCTGCCAATCGAGAAAAGAAAAATTATTGGTGATGCATCTGAGTCTGCCATTTTACGTTACATGGAGCTGAATCGTTCAGCTACACAAGCGCGAGCGGACAACCCAAAAGAGGCAGAAATACCTTTTAGTTCCGCTTATAAGTACCAGATCACAATCCATCGTATGCAGGCCACGCAAAGCTACTACTTAATCATGAAGGGCGCTCCCGAGATTGTCTTGGAATATTGTTCTAAAGTTCACACAGATGAAGGCGATCAACCACTCACGCCGCAATTGAAAAAAGAATTAAAAGCCAACTTTATTAAAATGGCGAATATGGGTGAACGGGTGATTGGTTATTGCGATTTAAAGTTACCAGTGGAGTCTTATCCATTAGGCTATAAATTTGATACGCAACAGCGTAATTTCCCCGTTGAAGACTTAATATTTTTAGGAGCGATATCTATGATCGATCCTCCTAGATATGAGATTGAAAAAGCGATCGCGTTATGCAGACAAGCCGGTATTAAAGTGGTTATGGTGACCGGAGATCATCCGGTGACAGCTTTGGCTATATCTCGCCAATGTGGCACTATCACGCACCCTACCGCGTACGACTATGCTTTTGAACACCACATCGATATAGCTGACATTCCACCGCATATAAAGGCCCAATTCAAAGCGGCCGTTATAACTGGAGAAGAGCTTCGTAAAATGAGCATTCACGAACTAAGAGCAGCACAAGCCAAGTATGATGAAATAACTTTTGCAAGAACTAGTCCGCAACAGAAATTGTTCATTGTAGAGACATACCAATCATTGAAGCATGTTGTCGCTGTTACTGGAGACGGTGTGAACGACTCCCCGGCTTTGAAAAAGGCGGATATCGGTATAGCTATGGGTATTAACGGTACAGAGGTTTCGAAACGAGCTGCCGATATGATACTTTTAGATGATAATTTCGCTTCCATAGTCTTAGGTGTGAAGGAAGGTAGAAGAATCTTTGATAATTTAAAGAAAACAATTGCATATACGCTTACCTCGAATACACCAGAAATGTTGCCTTTCGTTATTTATGTATGCTTTGGTATGCCCCTACCAATCACTTTAATGCTGATATTAGTGATAAACGTCGGCACTGATTTATTACCAGCTATGAGTTTAGCATATGAAGATTCTGAAGAAGACATCATGTCGATACCGCCTCGTAAACCAACTGACCATCTCGTCAATCGACTTTTGATTTTCATGGCTTATTTTCAAGTTGGTTTGATTCAATTTTTTGGTGGGATGTACGCATATTTCGTAGTTTTTGCACAGGACGGCTTCTTTCCCTCGTCTTTGATGTTCGTTCGTAACGAATGGGAGAAAGCAGGTATTGTGAAAGATACATTAGGACGCGACTGGGAACTTTACGATAGGAAAAGAATCGAAAGGAAAGCTCAAACCGCGTACTTTGTAGCTGTCTGTTGGACTCAGATATCCGATGTCATCATTTGTAAGACAAGACGAATCTCGCTTCTGAAGAAAGGCATGAGAAACCACGTTCTGAATATAAGCATTGTAGTTGATTTGATCGCAGCACTCATCGTGACCTATTTACCGTTATGTCATGAAGTATTTAAGACTGAACCCTTGTCGTGGTGGGATTTTTTCCTTGCATTTCCATTTATGTTGCTCATGATCGTAGGTGATGAAATCAGGCGATATTTGATACGAAATAATATTTCTCAATGGGTGGAGAGCGAGACGTACTACTAAATCTTATAGTCCGCAGACATCTCATTGGCCGCGCCCAGGTACGCAAGCGGTAAGGCGAGACAGGGACCGCTCAACAAAACGCAATATGTTTGGACGCGCCGCTTGTGTTGATCCCCGCACCACCGTTCAGATCCTAAGGCGCCGACAGAGACTGTTGCACAAATAATAAAGGCCATTGACGGGTACTTACTTTCTACTTACTTTACTTACTTTTACTTTCTACTTAGGGGTGAGCGGCCCCCACACGCATTCGTTCCAAATTTTGGCCAAAAGTTGCATCTGATCGGTTACAAACTTACCCTTTGGCACAATTTCGGCAGAATTGTATCAAATCCGTCAAATGCCTAAACTAAGAAAGAAGACGAATAAGAAGAAGAAGAATAACGTAATCATTTAAATATAGAAGTTATTTAAGTTTGTTATTTAGAGTATAGTGATTAGTATTTAGTTAATTATTAACGTATCAACTGTAAATAATTGAGTTGAATTAAATGCATATTTGTAAAGAATTTGAGAACGATTTACCATCACCTGTTTTCCACCCCCCAAGTTTACGATACTTTCATAACGGATACTGGCAGAATTGTATCAAATTGGTCAAACGCCATAAACTAAGAAAAATGAAGAATATTAGCCTAATATCAAAAGGGGAACAAGTTAGTTTACGTCTATGTATCTTTATATACTGACATAATCATTGGTGTGCGGATGTAAGATTGTTTTTATGTTTGACTGTTAATCCTATAGTCGTAATTTTTGTACCACTTGATCGATTGAGATAACTTGTGTTATCCAGAAACCAGTGTTGGCCTTGCATTTAACACTACTAAAACCTATGGCACGAGTAAAAACTCGTGCCAACACTGGATGAGTCCCGTCTCCGTGTTGCAGAGGCAACATTAGCAACAAATACAATATATGTATGTATTTGTTTTGTCGAGACGAGGTTTCATTGCTATGCTAGAATCCGATAGGTGGCGTTGTATAGATATTTGTGTAAAAATCGGAAGTGCACGCGGACGGAGGCACGGGAAAAGCTAGTAACTATATATAAATACACTCACGTCGGTATCACATAAGGATAGGCAGAGACCATAGTTTACCATATACTACGTTCCCGACATACCTCTTTCGTTCACTTCCACAACCATATATCTTTTCATATACTTTCGTTGATTAAAGGTGCTACGAACTGATTGATTTAATCAAGGTAGATTTTTCCTGGGCGCCCTCTTTCGTCACTTCCACTCACACTTGTCCGATCGTTACGTCATTCGGATC
>WUAW01026312.1:9509-20071 GCA_017165845.1 Thaumetopoea pityocampa | reverse complement strand
TATATATATATATATATATATATATATATATATATATATATATATATATATATATATATATATACACAGGAGACCGGGGTGTGATTGTATATATGTATGTAGGTATGTAAATCAAGAACTTGTTCCAAAGAGGACAAGTCTGTCCCTTAACCCCTATTAATCCCTTATTCGACCCTTGATCGACGAAAATCTATGAAGTATGAATATGGATGAGGCGAGAGAGGTGTGTCAGGATGGTGGTATGTGGGAATTGTCGTCTCTGCCTACCCCTATGGGTACCGACGTGAGTGTATGTATGTATTTGTGTATATATTGATTAAGAGACAGAGCATTTTTTAACACGCTTTTATTAGTTTGATTTGTAATTATCTATCTATGTATGTAACGGAAGCTTTTAACGTAAGTTTCACCAATTTGAAGACGTCTGATTAACTTGCACAAGTATCAAGGACCGAAGATAATACCATAATTTAATAACTTCATCCTAAAACCGTAATATCCATCTTCATCCTGACCAAGATCACCAGGATAAAATAAAATTATATTATTTTTATTACAGGTTAAGTATGTATTTTGAACGACGGTAAACGATGATCTTTTTTATCGAAAGGAGAAAATTAAGAAATAAAATACGAATTAAAAATAAAAAATCAGATTGAAAAATGTAAAAAGAAATTAGATTTTTACGATTTTCAACGCCCAAATTGATGGAAATTTTGAACTCAAAAATTCTGAAAAAACTAAAAATTGAATGGAATAATTTAAGCCAAAATTTTTTTTGTATTAAAAACTTAATTTAAAAATTTTGAAAGTAAAATACATTTTAAAAAAGCTAAAAACGCGTTGAAATAGCTTTTTACTATATTTTTATAATTACTCTACTTTTATAAATAGTGACCAATGAACTATTTGTAAAATTTAATATTAAGCACCCCACGCATTTTGCAATTAAACTAATTTGTTAGATTTATCAGAAATGTTTCGATTATAATGAACCAATGGATCCTAAACCTCTATAGAACAAACTTTTTATATTTAATTTTTTTTTATTTCGGATTGCTGTTAAATCGTGTAATTTTAATTTTTAAGCTATAATTTATTATTAATTACATACTATTGTAGCAAATATTAAAAACATAATACTTTTTAAACTTATAAGATGGCGGCGTCGTGATTCGCTACCCGACACGTCTCATTGCCCGCGGAGACGAAATGTGGACTGCGGATAGCTACTTTGTTACACCAAACGAACGAGCAGGTGGAAGGAAGTGGTCTCTGCCTACCCCAATGGGAAACTGGCGTGACTGTATGTATGTATGTAGTATGTACTATGGTCTCTGCCTACCCTTATGAGATACCGGCGTGAGTGAATGTATGTATAATAAACAATCAATAAAAGTGTATATTATGTACATTATAGGCCTTGTATCTATATGTATTTATTTACACTTCATACACTAATGGCATTTAAGTGGACTTAATGCCTGAGGCATTTTCTACTAGTCGATGGTGTTGACATTACATAAGGTATAGGTGAAGCATCAGATGTAAATTAAATAATTATGAGACACATGCTTATTTAAAACTTATACAGTAAACTAATAAATGAATGTTACACACAAATAGATAAAAATAGGATACAAAATAGACTAATACAACAAAATTAAAATTTAGAATATAATAAAATATCCTTTTATTGGACACCAGTTTAACACATTTTAGTATTTTATAAATTATTTTTAAAATAAATTTTATTGAGTATACATATGTGACCGTCCAAGCAAAAAGGGTCCAGTTCTCGGCATTTAGTTCCCGAGATATAAGAAGTTTTGTAAAGTTCGGTGAAAAAATGCATTTCGTGATTCGCGATTTTAGTTGATTATTAATAAATGTTTAATTTTCTACAATTTCATATAGTAAATGACTATATACGATGTTTCGAAGTACCAGAAATGTTAAGGGAAAAGTTTAGTAAAAAGGCACCAGCGGTCGGCATGTCAATAGTTTTGGAATATAATACGTTTCAATACCCCGTACTGATCTCTATTTAAATAATTTAATTATAAGTTGATTTCATGGAGAGTATCTCAATCTACATTAATAAATAAAAATCTGTGTAAAAAGCAAGTAGAAGTGTGTTTTTTTATTCACTCAACTGTGAAAATGCTTTTTCTCAAATCAAACTTTTTCAGAATTTCAACTTCAAATGTCTGGTAAAAAAAAATATGTGCCAGTTTTTGAATATTTTTTCAATCCTTACTATCAATTGACTATTCTAGACACCGAATATAGTCTTAACTCAATACCCCACTACTGGACCTTTTGTATTTGGACGCCCACATGCATTACAATTACGTAAACTGTACACAGGCTGGTCTTATCGCAAACTGCGATTTCATCCAAACAATGTTTGTATGGGCAGGATTGTATAAACTTAATATGGTGGTAGTCAGAATTCCGTTATTAAGTTTAAAATATAAAATATTCGCTTTAACCGCGGCTTCGTTCGGTTTGATATCTTTAAATACACGTCAGAGAGCATTGAAAATACAATTTTTGTATCCTTCGGGAACTTTTTTCCGGATATAGGGTATCCTATGTCCTTCTCTGTATCTCTAAAAATGTGTGCACAAAATTTAATGATGGTCGGTTGACTAGTTAAGGCGTGAAAGACTAACAAACGAACTAACTCACATTCGCATTTATAATATTAGTTAGGATAATATATATCATACGTATGATACCGCACTTCAACGTGTCACCGTAACTTTATCTGGACATGCGTGTCTTGTTATATCCTTCGTTGCGAAATGGCCAAGCGCGAACCGCCGCGCACGGCCGCCGCGCACGGTCTCCGCCCGGTGAGCTTTATATACGGCGCGCGCGCTTCGGCTTACACACGTGCTGATAGATCCCAGAGGTGCGCACGCGACAACCATGCTGGCTAAGGTATCATTTGAAAAAAATATTTTCTTAAATATAAGTTTATAAGTCGTTTAATGGCGGTCTAGTGGCGACAGATATGACTCGCGATTGAATGTTCGTGGGTACGATCCCGATCTCGTACCACTAGTTCTAGTACTTAACGGAGAAAGAAAACTCTGTAAGGAAACCTGAATGCCTTCATGGGTGTGTGAAGTCTATTAACCTGGACTTTGCTAACGTCATGATCTGAAAACACGTTACCGGCATGAAAAATATCCTATGTTTTAATCTAGAAAATCTACCTCTGTGCCAAGTTTCATCCAAATCCGTTCAAAGGTTTAGTAGAGTAATAAACGACCATACAAACATTCATATTTATAATTAGTTAATGTCCGCGACATTGCGTGGTATATCACATTAACAATATATTCCATTTACAATATATTTATATACACATGTTTGACGAATGTCAGTACTAACAAACTCTACATTCATAGTTCCCAAAGTGGTCCAGGTTGACCCCTAGGGGTCCACGGGAGATTCGACGGGGGTCTACGTTGGCGTACGCAAAATTACATAGTTAGATCTAATCTTCACATTTTTTGTCGAGTTTTGGGAATATGGTAGAAATGTAGCTGCAGGGGGTTCACCGGAACCAACTAAATTTTGAAAGTGGTCTATGAGAAAAAAGTCTGGGAACCTCTGATCTACATTAAAACAAGATTAATATTTATGATAGTTGCTACAAGGAACATATCGCCTAACCGTGGCTTTTACTGTCGTACTAAATTTCTTCCATACGGTACCTAAAGGAATTTCATTTCAAAGAACGTGCATTTGTTCTTGTCTAAAGGAGTTTCACTTAAAAAACTCTATAGTTGTTCTTGTCTAAAGGAGTTTCACTTTAAAAAGTGTGTAGTTATTCTTGTCTAAAGAAGTTTCACTTTAAAAAATATGTAGTTGTTCTTGTCTAAAGGAGTTTCACTTTAAAAAGTGTGTAGTTGTTCTTGTCTAAAGGAGTTTCACTTCAAAAAATGTGCAGTTGTTCTTGTTGATCTGCGCGTGCGCTGTGGCAGTGGCGCGCCCGGGTCTGTACGACGGCTACGGGTACGCGGCTCCGATCGCGCACGCAGTGGCCCCCGCGTACGCCGCGCACGCGTACGCCGCGCCGATCGCTCACGCTCCAGTAAGTATAAAAAAATAATATTTTCTTTTTTTTTTAATATGTTCACTGCAGGTCACTCATAATCGGCCCGATACGGTACTTACGCTGTGTACGCACGGCAATAATCATATTCTATCGCGTGTGCGGTGTATTTTTCTTAGCCGCTTTTAGGCATTTCATTTACTGTTTTTTAGCCGAATCCAGGGGTGAAACTGACACTGAATATTTTGATTATATAAAAAATATAAGTTACATCGTGTTTATGCAAAGATAACGAGTGTTTTGGAATATGTGGTGGTGTTAGGTCGAAAAGGCTTCATATGTTCATTACTTATGTCAAATAGATACCAGTTTTATCGCCGCCGCACCAGATGACAGTTTAAAAAGATATGTGTATGAGAATGAGGCAGGTGAGGTGTGTCAGAATCGTAGTATGCGGTGAACTGTGGTCTCTATCTACCCTTATGGGTTACCGGCGTGAGTATGTATAGCTTCAATCTTTATATATGTTGGTGGTAGTTTGTTAGTGATCGTGTAAGTTCTGAACAACTTGACCAATTAAGTTTGTATTAAAACTACCTATTCATATTTATTTAATTGAGACGATAGTTCATAGCTATGATAGCATCCGATAGGTGATGCTGTAATAGAGAAAATATTTGTGTACACACGTGGGCAATAGTTACTAATATCATTATATAATAATATACTTCTTCGGTGTCCTCCTCACGATTCAGGATTTATTAACTTTCCTTCTTCTTCTTCTATTTTTCACAGTGGTAATCGGCTGCGAATTCGCACCATTTCTGCCAGTGTCGAGTGTATATATTTTTGAAGTTAATAATAAATATTAGTGGGTCACATTTTATTGCTTCTTGGGAGTTTTGAAGTCAATCCGAATACCACTTTAACCAGGCAAATTTCGCAGGTCTATCGCCTTGAATAAATATGTGATCACTTTGCTATGTTAGCCACAGTTTAATTTCAATATTTCAACATTGTTCACGATTATTAACAATTAATACAGAAAACAACATCAAATTTATATATTAAACATCACAATAAACTTTATCAAACTACAAATTATCTCTGCATTACCCAATAGTTGACCGGTAGAGAATACCCTCGGCATTAAATCTACCTTTAAATATATAATGTATGAAGTGTAAATAAACAAATGTAACACTAGATAGTCCGCGCGGAGCCCGTGGACCCCAACCCAGCGTACAGCTTTAGCTACGGCGTGGCGGACCCTTCGACCGGTGACCACAAAGATGCGTCGGAGACGCTGCAGAACGGCGTAGTGCAGGGCTCGTACAGCCTGGTGGAGCCCGACGGGCACGTGAGGAAGGTCACGTACACCGCAGACAACGTCAACGGCTTCAACGCCGTGGTGGAACGGACCGGAGCCGCCGCACACGCCGTGAGTACTTCCTCGGGAGCACCGTGCTATGGCACGAACATTCCACTAACAGAATTGCCAAATTCCGACAGTAAACCGCAGCTGATATATAACCATATATTTTTAACCATATTCCTGTTTCTGTGAATATCTAAATTAACCAATATTTTATTCTGCTCAGGAAAAAACTAATACCAAATATATAAAATTACATTGATTCTAGTCAAACCAGACACGAGTTACGATCAATCATCGCGGGTACGACGCCAGTCCCATACCACTGGGTTGTTGCAAATTCATGTGCGGTCTCCATTATAGACACCAATGTACTCAGCGGCGAAGGAAAACTTCGAGAGGATACGTGCATAGCTGTATGGGTGTCTGAAGTTTACCAACCCGCACCGGGCCAGCGCGGTAGACTACGGCCTAAGCCCCCTCCTGATTAGGGGAGGTCCGTGCCTCTGTAGTGGAGAAGAATATAGACTGGGGATGATGATGAAAAAAGAAAATAATGAAATAAATTATGAAAATTAAATTTTTAATTTAAAATTTCATCCATTATTATTAGTTACAATTTGTTGATCAACTGCGGTTTAGTATCGCCATTGTCATCGTCATTAGCACATGGATGTCCATGGGCTTCGTTCTCAAAAAGGAGGGCCTTGCCATAATCTCTGCGCTTGGCAGGCGTCTTGGAGATTGCCGTAAATTTTGGATTGAATAACAGTATAACGTACTATTACTACAACGTACGTGTTACTATAGTTATCTCTTCGCTGGTTCTCACAGAATCGATGGGGAAAAACACTATTGTCATGTCAACGCAATGTGAACATACAAATAACATTATGATCATCACCCCCAGTCCATATTCATCCCCACTACAGGTCACAGACCCCTCTTGGTTTGGTACAAATAATATATAATAGATAAATGTTAACGAGTACGGTCAGGGAGAACTTAGTCTTTTGGCCTGTCCGGCAAATAGACTTAAGTATACGGGTAAGCGACCCCCGAGCTACTACTGTCTCTTCCTACTCCTTCCGAGATAGTGGTATCCTATAATCCTATTCCAAAATTACATATTCCTTGCTCAATACACCTTTCCTACCTCATCCTTTTTCCTTTTTTCTCCCCTAAGCCGTGGGAACGCAATGAGGAAAATTAACATTTTTGAACCTTTTAAAATGGCGGCGTCGTGGTTCGCCACCCGACGCGTCTCGTTGCCCGTGGGGGGCGAAATGTGGACTGCGGATAGCCACTTTGCTACAGTAAATGGTCGTAGCAGGTGGAAATGTGGTCTCTGCGTACCCCAATGCGAAAGAGGCTTGACTATATGTATGTATGTAGTATGTACTATGGTCTCTGCCTACCCTTATGAGATATCGGCGTGAGTGTAGGTATGTATAAATATTAATACATGTGCCGGTACTAGAAAGTCTGATGTAGTGTTGTTTCCTTTGGTCAGGTGGCGCCAGTCGCTAAAGTGTTGGCCCCAGCGCCCGTGGCGGTCGCCGCGCCGGTCGCCAGGTACACGCTGCCGGCCGCCCACGTCGCTCACCCATGGGGTTAAGCCCCGTGACAACGACAAGAACCAGCACTCGTGTCTCATTGGTCGACCCTGTTACTTTTAGTTTGATACATGACGTCATTTTGAGAATTGTAACGTCGACGTATGAACTTAGTTTACTATTGTTAGACGAAGAATATTCCGTTAAAACTTAACAATTTCCGAGAGATTACTAATTCAAACCATCTCGCGTGATTCTCAGTTTTTATTTGGATTTGTTTTAACAGTAATTTGTGAATTGTAAGTCTTATAATACAGTATTCATCGTATAATGAATTTTAACCAAACTTTGAAAGTCAGTCAGTTTGTAGTCAGCTTAGGGGTAACTGTAACAAAATAATAACAAAAAATCAACTGTTTGCGAAGACTGTTCGGGAAGACACGACTTTGCTTTCTCCTAAAAAATGGCGTCTAAGTTTTGAATATTTACGATGGCTCAGATTTCATAGTAAGATCAGTGTAGTCTGCAACATTAGGGGTAGTTAATTTTTTTAAAGAATTTTATACGAGATATTATAAGTTTGGGTAGCAATCAGTTAGACTGTGGCTACATAGTAAAGGGAGATTTAAGAAGCGTTATATTCCTAAGCAATTTTTGTCTGTTCTTTTGACGTCAAAATATCGTCCTTATAGGTGTTATTCCTCATTTACGTATTTGTCGCCTTTGCATTCTGGCCGCAGTCTTGAAGATTCCACGCCATATGAATGTAGTCGGGTTCGTTCAAGAGGCAGGGGTGCACCGACCTCGCCAGCTGACTCGTTAATAATTGTTGTTTTATTTATTGTACTGCTCGACGGTCGCCTTCGTACTTGATCTTGACGCATTGTATTATTTACGTACATGTAAATATTATCCTGTAGTTTTTAAATAAACGCAGTTTTTGCTACATCATATTTTATTTATACCCACCACTGCTATCGAACAACACACACACACACATACACTCACGCCAGCATCCCATAAGGGTAGGCAGAGACCACAGTTTGCCACATACTACGATCCTGACACACCTCTCTCGCCTCATCCACATCCATACATCTTCTCATACACTTTTGTCGATTACGGGTGCTACGAATTTGACCTTTTTGGAACAAGTTGTTGATATGGTTAAAGTAAGTTTTACCTGGGCGCCCTCTTCCGACACTTCCACTCACATTTGCCCGGTATATTCGTTTCGTCTCGTCAAGAGAAAGCTAAAACAAAATATTCAAATGCCATAATGTAATTATTCTAAAAATAATAAAAAAATACTTATTACCTATGTACTTCAAGTAATTGCTTTTTTCTTCTGGAGATTTATTAACCGCAAACCGAGTGAAGCATCATTTAAATTTAAAGTTATATTTTAGTATTTTATATTATTTTATTGTGATGTTTGATATGTAAAATTGGTGTTGTTTTGTGTATCAATTGTCAATAATCGTGAACAGTATTGAAACGTTAGGTTAAAACTGCGTCTAACATAGCAGTGACTGTATTTTTTCAAGGCAATGTGCTTGCGGGAATTTCGCATAGTTAATAATGGTAGTCTTCCGATGAACATCAAAACTCCCAAGAAGCAATAAAATGTGATACATCAGCATTTTATTGTTAAATTGATGAAATTATATATCAAAATTATGACTTGAATTAAAGATACGATACAGATACGAGGCCGTAAAATACATTTAAAAAAAATATATTTTCTTCAACTTTGTAAAAAACTAAAAAAAAGGGGCAGGGTTCATAGACAAACGAAATACAGGCTCATATCTAGTGTAAGACATTTACGCCACTTTGCTATTTTATATATGTACCTACACACATATCACACACACATCATACATTTTAGGGGTACATATCACAGTACATATTTAAATTCGAGGATATGTGGTATGCTCGATATTTGAGCGACACGACCATGGTCGTATCGCTCCAGCGATTCATCAGAATACCAGCGTCGGGTGTACTATCTGGCGTCATGCTGAGCTGAACTTCCATTTGATATATTTAATTTTTTTCTTTTTTTACTATTTCTTTATTTTAGCTGTATTAAATAAATGTATGTGTGTATTTGTGTGCGTGAGCGTGTGTGTGCGTGTGCGTGTACGTGTGTGTGTGTATGTTTGTGTGTGTATATATAATGTATGAAGTGTAAAAATAAATTAAAAAAATAAAAGGTGAAAAGCCAGCCACAAAATAGTCAAATGTCTGAGATTGATTGGGCTCCAATGTACCTCCCTCTCCTTCTTGAGGATCTGAGATTATGGCATTATATTATATGATAATTTTCACAGCATAATAATGGTTAAGCGTTGTAAGTGAACGGTCAAAGCAGATTTCAATGTGTTAGGTAGGTATCATATAGCTGTATCTAACTAAGTCGCCTCAACCCACGACACTAATTGGCGAAGCAGTTAATGTAGGTTATAGTTAGGCTTGTCACCCGTACTCTATACTATTATAAAATTGTTAAATGTCAAATTTTTTAAATCAAAGATATTAAAAAAGAGAATACTCAGATCGACTAAGGACTTCTGAAACCAAATCCGTCAATGTTTGTTGGTTTGTTTATTCGAGACTCAGACAAAAACCAGCGGGTAAATTTTAGTCAAGTTGTAACAGTCTTAAAGGTACTACTCGATTTAAATACTGCAGCATGTTTCAACAAAATTGGTCCAGTAGTATTGAAGATACAGCTTGCTCTTTGAAAACAGGGATTAAACTACTTAAAAGTAGCCGCCGTTAAGGTATGATAGGTCAAGTAAAAGTGGTTCTAGGTTTTGTATATAAATCTATGATTGTTTCGGGATTTCCCATGTAGCGAAAAACCGACATTCACGTGGGTGGAGCCGCGGGCAAATGCTAGTTTTTAATAAAGTATTGTACGCTATTTCGGTCAATTATTCTCTATACTTCATGAGAACTGTTGAAGTATAAACATTAATTGAGATATCCTTGAATGAACCCAACGTATTCTGGCTCTGTATATGTCACCAACTTTGTGTTATCTATGCTCAGTTTTTTTATGTGTCGCGATTCGCTTGCCTTGTTACTGTTTCAACAATAAACTGAGTTTTACTAATTTCTCTTGGCTATATTATTTCCATAAGAGCAATAAAGTAGGTGAGAATACTTTATTTTACACGGAAATGATTTTAGTGATACGAACAAATAGCAATTTGACAATTTTGTTAACATAATTGTGAAAAAGCTGCAAAAACTTGGTTATACTTCTGAAGTCTGCAGAATTATACACTGCATGTTGCAAGCGATGTTGATTTTACAAACTTGTACAAATTAATTTTAATTCTATTGTCAATTCACAGAGATTTATTTTCTGTGAAAAATATTATGTGGTGGTATGAAAGAAACGATTTGTATAATTTGATAAAAAACTAATTATATATTTATCTGAACTTAAATATAGACTGTAAAAATGCTATTAAGCTCTTTAGTAGTGATAATTGTTTATTAAATATTATTGAAAGTAATAAAAATGTTTTTCTACATTTTGCAA
>WUAW01026274.1:44077-66367 GCA_017165845.1 Thaumetopoea pityocampa | reverse complement strand
TCACAACGTTACTTATATGTTACCGGTATGAGAATAGAATACTCCTTTTAATAGTTTTATTACACACCAGTTTAATACATTTTAGTAAAGTATTATGTTACAAACTGCAATTTTTTTCCAGACAACCTTTGTATTATAATAACGATCAAAGAGAATTTCAAATTTATTTCAGTTCAAAGTCTGGGGATTAGTACTATTTTAATCCAGCGTTTTATAGAGGAAACCTGTGTTCAGCGGTGGATTTCAACAGACTGATAATACATTTAAAAGAGCCAGTGGCATTAGTCTTTAAATACGCGGGTGTTGGTGATTATCAAACTAATGGATAGCTAAAAGAATCATACCACTACTAATAGCGGGAACGGTTGAAATGTATAAACATCGCTATCCTCTTGACGTAACAAATCGAAGTACCGTACTAATATGTGTATTTCGTTATATGTAGGTGTATATTACTATTGTAATATACATATGATATTATTGTAATTTTTAAATAAAACAATATTATATCTTAAATTTTATTAAATATATTATTAGCAATGTCAGAGAAAAAAAAATCAGAGATATTTTTCCCATTTGTATATATACATGAATATAATGGCGAAAATGAATAAACAACTGGAATTTGATAACTAAAATATCAATTGTTTATATAATAATAATAATACTTTAAGTTAAATCTGTCGATTGAATATGGGATATTAATTTCGGCCATAAATTAATGAACCAATAAATGATACTATAATTATTATTAATGACAATTAATTAGTTGAATAGGTATGTTGATGCCTAATAAGGCAAATGAAATTGTGTTTCTTTGGAATACCAAAGAAACACAATTTCAATAATACACATGATTAGCGGAATATCAGCAGTAGATATACAAAAATATTATCCTTGATTTATCATATGTACAAAGAAATACTATTTTAATATTCCACATTTTGCTTGTTACAGATTAAATTATATTACTAGTACAAGGTGAGCTAGGGCATACAAATGCTAATGGGCAATCAAGAACAGACTTAATGGTGCAAGCTAAAAGAAATTGNCATGTTGATGCCTAATAAGGCAAATGAAATTGTGTTTCTTTGGAATACCAAAGAAACACAATTTCAATAATACACATGATTAGCGGAATATCAGCAGTAGATATACAAAAATATTATCCTTGATTTATCATATGTACAAAGAAATACTATTTTAATATTCCACATTTTGCTTGTTACAGATTAAATTATATTACTAGTACACGGTGAGCTAGGGCATACAAATGCTAATGGGCAATCAAGAACAGACTTAATGGTGCAAGCTAAAAGAAATTGGATGCCCTTTTTACACAAGCTATTCCATATTACATGACAAAAGTCCAACATACAATGTATCTAGCTAAATCAGGGCTAATTAAAAAACACATTTTACTTAAACAATATTAGTATGGTTGCAAATAGAATAATTCCAGTACTTATTGAAACCGAATCAATTATTAAGATCAATTACATTCACCTGTACTTTATAAATAAATGTCGAATTACATCACTCAAATATATAGTATTATTAAAACGTCATACTTATTATGTACCGATACAGCACTCAGTACCATAATTTAAAAAAACGACTATTTATCTTTGTTATTAAAATCACTTTGAGATTGATGGGCAATATTAGACATGCTTTTAATAAAATCGTATTGTCTCGATTTTAACCATGCATTCATCTCCATCTGGTGTCTCAACACTGCGTGATGGTGTGAAATGAGTTGTGGTCGTGTCTGGGACATAATATAATCTGCAGGAGAGTTCATTGTTGGAGGTGTTTTTAATGTGGGTGTTATAGGCTGACGGACACCAGATAACTTTCCTATAGGTGTCAAAGGCTTTGGCCCAGCCTTAGAAGGCCCTGGTGATGGTTTTGCAACATCATTATTTGCAACATTTACATTCTGAGAACTGTGTGAAATTTGTGTGCTAGTTATTTGATTGGACTGATTAATATTTTGTTCAGGTGTGGAGCTACTTGTCTGTTTCTCCTCTGCAATTACTAATTTAGGTGAAGTACTAGGTGAACGTGTCTGTGACCTTGGTGATGGCTGCACTGTGCTGGGGGACATATGAGAACCAATTTGAAAACCTGGGGAAGATACTGTTGGATTAGTACTGTTAGATGCTTTGGCTGGAATATTTTTATTATTAGCATTATCCTGCCTGTTGTTAGTCATATGTCCACTTGATGCCATTTTATCTAGCTTCAATTGACTCATATTACTTGTAGATGGAATTCTTAATGGACTTATGCCAGTCGCTAAGGGTCTGTTTGCAATGTTGCCTGGAAATACATTGCTTTGAGGCATTGCAGGAGGCATGTTTGTGGTCACACTTTTTGCTGGTAAATTCTGCTTCTTGGCCAAATTGTCAATAGACTGCATAGTTTCAAATGCTTTATAAAAAGTTTGTTGCTGGCCTAATGGATTTTGAATATTATGTGGAGTAGACAAGTCTAAAGCGGTGCCTGTTTTATTATCAATCGATGGATTGTTCCCAGTGTTAGGTTTATTGGTGGAATTGCTGGGTTTGTTAGCAACATTATATGTTTTAAGAGTAGCTGGTACAAGTTTGGGCACTTGTGCCTTATTTTTTGGAGGTTTCGATTTCTTATCACTCTGCATACTTTGAAGTTGTTGTTCAAATGTTTGTTGGAATGTTATTGGAGTTGAGACATTACAGGCTTGTTTCCCAAGTTTAGTGTCTGAGATAGGTTTCAAATTAGGTACTGGCCCTTTAGCCGAAACTTCAGAAGTCTTCCCTGATGGTTTTAAAAGTGGTGGTGCTGCCTCGGACTTATTTGTGACAATTGTTTTAGCATCTATGGCACTTTCAGTTTTTTGTTTTTTAGGGTCTGTATCTGGCAACTTCAGAATCTCTATATAATTATGGACAGGAGGACTCGGTACCTTATGAGTAGTATTACTAACACCCGTCAAATTTTTATTCACTGTAACTTTTTTAGGATCTGTATTAATAACTTCACTGGGGTTTTTTAAGTCTAATTTTTGATCTGTCAATGTGATGGATAATGATGATGGAATATTAATTTTACATGAATCAAACAAAGACTTCAGTGGATCACCAGATGTTTGAGTACTTGGACTTGAAACACTTAGTGAAGTTTTCACCTGTGATAAAATTTTGCTGCGGTCAATAGTAGGGTCACTATTATTAGCTAAAAGATCCATTCTTAACTTAGTAACTCCTTGCCCTTTATTGTGAGATGTCTGTGATACAGGGATACCTGGTTTTAAATCTGGCATTTTCTTGGGAGGTACTTTTTGTATTTCAGGTTTTGATTGTTGAGTATCTATCTTAGGAATTTGAAGTTTGAGAGGAGAAATTGTTTTCTGTGTCCCAGATGACATTTGTGTAGTAGGTGAGATTTCAGTAGGAGGTTTACGTTTAGGAGATAATATATTTTGTGAATCTGGAACTGTCCTTTTCACACCAGAGGCATCTGACTGTTTAGTGATAGCTGTTTGCTTAATATCTTGAATTGACAATGAAGTAGACATAGAAGCAGGTGTCAAAGAACATTTTTGTACTTCTTTTCCTTTAAGAGAGGTATCTATAGGGGAAGTTTTATTAATCTGATGTGCAGACATAGCCTGAATGACATTGGGCTGACCAGTACCACTATGAGGGCTCACATAATTGGTGACTTTTGCTTTCTCTAATTCAATTTTTAACTTTTTTAATTCAGGTGTATGTGAAGATGCCACAATTTTTCTTTTGGATGGCTCTATTACTTTATCTTCCACTTTTTGTGAATCGGATTGACTCTTTGACAAAATATCACTAGACTGGTGACTGGTTGATTCTTCAATGGCAGATTTTACTGGTGATGTTTTAATGGGTGTGCAATTACTTTTTGGAGTCAATTCAAATGAATTAAGGAATTGAGATTTTTCAACATCCTCATCATCTTTCTCAAGAGGAACACTTGTATTAGGTTCAGTTTTTTCTCTTAGTCTCTTACTTTGATCTTCTGTTACTGTTTCATTATTCTTTAAGGTATCACTGACTTGCTTGACATTTTCTTCTGGCATAGGGCTGTCTGTTCCTGAAGAAGCCTCCGACACTTGATCATTCAAATGTTGGGATGGACTACTGGTGTTTGTATCTTCGGTTGTTGCAGGACTTGATTTCCTATCTTGAAAGTTGCATGATGAAGAACCTTTCCTATTAATCTCAAAGAGTCTATTTCTAATTGCCACATAATCTGTTATTTGGTAAAAAAATCTCATTGGTTCATTACGTTTCCAATTGTATATATAAGCAATGTCCATTAATGTATAATAATCTGGTAAAGGTACTCTTTTGTATAATATATCAATAGCAAATTGGGTGCTATCGATATCAAATTTCATGCTTAAAAATTTTTTCAGATGACTAATGTTAACAACTGCAGGACACTGCAGAAATCTTCTAGTAATTGCTGTGGTAGGCTGTGGCTCGTTGCTATCTGAAGATTTACTTGAAATACTGTCTGTGTCAGTCACATCAGCATATTCGAGAGAGAATGATATTACATCTTCTGGACTGAAAATAATTCTTTCAGTATCTTCACCTCTCTGTTCCGGTGTGGCTGATGCAGCTGGACCTGGTCTAGATGCATAAAACTGTTGTCGCCTCTCCATTTCCTTTTGAAATAAACCTGGTACAAGCTTATAGACGATGTCTTGAAGAGCCTTATCTAACTTAATATTGGGTTTAGCAGAATTTATCATCATTTCGCACTCAGGGCAATAACTCTTTACTTGTAAATGCTTAATAATACAACTTCTACAGAACGAGTGTAAACATTCAACAATTGTCGTAGCATCTATATAATAACCCCGACATAGTGGACATGTTATGTGCTCATTCACTTCACCCAACAAAGTTCTTTGAGGTACCACTGCGACACTGTTATTTTCAGACATCGTCACTATTTTTTTATCGGGCTGTTTATTTGAAGTCACCATTTTAACAAAAAAATTAATTTGTTATGTCGCTAAAGACAGTTATCATAGCATCGTGCATGCTTCTTCCTAATCTTATTTCTTGATTAAAACACTGCGTAAAATAAGTAGCAATAATCTACACATTTATCATCACAATATCGAAAAAGAATGTATTTGATAAAAATAATATACAGATTAAAATGACAACGAAATAAGTTCTCCAATGATCACTAAACAAATCGCCATGGAGTCATGTTGGTAACACTGTTTTATTTACTTCAAACGAGTATTTTATTTAAAGAATAATATTAACAATCCTGACGTGGTAAATAAAGTGAAAAATATGACTTACCATTCAAATGTTTTGAATTATTAGGTAACTTCACTAATGTAACAATAAATCAAAAACTAATCGTAAATTAATTTTTTGGCGCGAAGCTACCGATATCTTTACGTCCTGTCAAATTTCCTATATAGGAAACTACTCCATACTACCTAGCATAATTTCTGAAAGTTGGTGAAGTGCAATGGACTTGCTAGTATAGACAATTAAATATTTTTTATTATTTTCTTTAACGGCCGTAGATACTATTGTTTTTAAGTTCCAAAGGAAGTAACCTAACGGCAGATCGGAATTTTCTAATAATTGTATTAAAAAGAAATAATCATTGGTCATGTCTATGTCTCAATTTAATAGGTTACACAACCGTTGAGACAGTCTTTGGTCATGCCTACGTGCATCACTCATACGAAGAATACCCTAGACCAGAGATTCACAAACTTTTTATCTTACAAACCACTTGTTGTTTTTCACTTTTGGGTGTCTACCCAAAAGCATAGTTAATATGAAATTTGTGTAAATTTATTAACTTCAAATATGTTTTTGACAGTTGGCATGGACCCCTTGTTGTACGTCATCGTCGACCCCTGGGGTCCCATATAGACACTTTGGGTATCAATGCCCTAGACTGATATGCGCGTACAATCGTAAGCATAGAAGTATNGACCACTTGTTGTTTTTCACTTTTGGGTGTCTACCCAAAAGCATAGTTAATATGAAATTTGTGTAAATTTATTAACTTCAAATATGTTTTTGACAGTTGGCATGGACCCCTTGTTGTACGTCATCGTCGACCCCTGGAGTCCCATATAGACACTTTGGGTATCAATGCCCTAGACTGATATGCGCGTACAATCGTAAGCATAGAAGTATCAAAACCAAGAATTGCGAAGCAGGCGTGGTACGCGTGTTATAAGTAATCATAATAATGCTCACATACATTAATTTTTGTCGTCGATGGATTCCAGTTGTGTTATAACACCGGATCGAGTCGTTTGTTTTACAACATTCATTATTTTCGTAGCTGTACCGTATTTTTCTATTTTGGATTGCAAAAATAAAAATAGCGAAAAAAATTTTAATAATGAAGGGTTCGTACCATGGGAATGTACGATTTCATATATTTTAAAAAATTTGTATATTTTCAATTAATAAAAAAATTAATAGAAATTAAGGCTAAAATCGTCCTTAGTACTTGAGAATAATGTTTGAATTGAGTGCACCGCTCAGGATTTCTTAGCTATTCGATTAGTGACGTAATCAACTCGCGCACTGGTTTTATCGCTATGAATTACTATTACAACATACTTTACTTAGGCATAAAATATGTACTAAATTTACGCCTTGTAATACATTTGGGCACTATCTGACGTTATTATTATTACGTTATCTTACGTAACGTTAATAATATCTAATAATAAAAAAATAGTCAACTTTAAATTTACATTAAATCGTGAATGTCGGGTTTCCGCTATATGGAAAATCCAGAAATAATCACAGATTTACATATAAAATCTACTTAGGTTGTATCTTCATTTCTACTTGACCGATTTCGATGAAATATGCAGCAGTATTTAAGTTGAAATAATAGCTTTAAAACTGTAATAGTTTGGCCAAAATAATATCTTTAATATATTTAAAACTGCAATGGTTATCGCGAGATACTCTATCAAAGAAAAATTGATAGATTTGGTTTCAAATGCTTTTATTTAATTGATCTGCGATTTTTTAAATATCTTTGACTTACAAAAATGACATTTAATAATTTTATGATAGTATAGTTTAGTGTAAATATTTATCTATTTATCATGAGATTATCTTCTTCTACTTAGCATACTCCCGACCTTGCCACGCGAGCATCAGAGTCTGCTTTATTTTCAGGAGATCTGGCCGTGGAGTGGGTTAAAATGACTGACTGTCGGCTGACATCATCCCTGTAGTCCCCACTATCCCTGCGACGATTAATGTCAGAATAACATTAATTGATCTATTACGAGATTATGCCCAGCTGTAAATTTGACTGGCATGTATGATGATAATAACGACGATTTATATTACCTACCTAATTATATAAATGAAATGTATATTTATTTTGTTATCCTGTTTCTTCTATTTACTTTTTTCTATTTTACGCGTGGCAAAATCAGCTATCGATATCGGTAAGTTCAAGTTCAGTGTGCTACTTTTTCTTCTTCTTCTTCTTGGTGTTATTAATCCCGGCTTCCATTGCCAGGGTCTGCCTTTCTACTATGTTTCCTCCACTTTGCTCGTTCTTTGAGATCCTCGATCGTAAGTTCATTGGCTTCCATGTCCTTGGTCACAACATCCAGCCAGCGCTTCTTAATGCGGCCCAGGGGCGGCTTATACATTGGGCCCGCTAGGCCCGAGCCTAGGGGGCCGTGACAGAAGGGGGCGCCGCGCGCCGGCGAAATTCGCAGATTTGCGCGCCCCCTTCTCTCATGCGCCAATACCAATCTTATGCGTCACATCCTGGCAAGCGAATTAACATTTTTTCCCGCGGACTAGTGAACAACTGATCAAGTACCGATCATCGATCTTCAATGAGATAATCAGAATAGTGCTCAATTTTTTTTTTCAGACATTTCTGCGAAATAATTTCCCACCCTACATTGTAGTACAACGTACAGATGGACAAATAAGCGTCAATAAAATGAGGGGCGCCAAGCGCCGTAAATTGACGAAAGAAAAGGAGGAGAAAGAGTCGCTTATAACAAAAAAAAATCCTATTTTCTAGAGAGTCAGCAGTTTGCCACTTTTTAAATAGGGTCTTCTTCTCCCGAATCGCCTTCCGTACCTGATCATTCCACCACCACGCCTACCTGTCGATGATGCAACCGCCTTTAGAAGTGCCAAAGGCTCGCCTGCCTGCCGCAATAATTGTTGAAAGAACCCTATCCCAAATCTCCTGGGCTGTTTCAGTTGCAGCACCGAGTTTAAGGTGCCCAACTTCAGCCGGAAACTCCGAGCATTTAGGTCCATTCAACAACCACCACTTAATCAGGGGTTGGCGTGTCTCTACAATCTTCTATTTTGGCCGAACTGGGTAGTCCATGACAAGTAGTCGATTATGGGTTGTAAATCTTTCCCCTGAAATATCCTTCCAGCGACCTTGCCAACGTGACATCACCGAGTCAACAGACAGTCAATCTGCGTAGAATGAGACCCACTACGATAAGTCACCAGATGCTGGGGTCTTTTTTGGAAGAAAGTGTTCACTATGGCAAAATCGAACACAATGCAGAACCTGAATATAGAAACTCCCTCCACATTCTGACGACTAAAATCGTAACCACAGTGAACACCTTCGAACGCTCCAGCTTCCTTCCCGACATAACCGTTGAGATCCCCTGCAACAAAAATATTTTCGTGCGTCCGGAATGGCATGTAATACGTTTTTAAAATGCTCCCAGCACTACTCCTTTTTAGACTCACAGCAATCAGACTGTGGGACATATGTGCTAATAAGATTGACAGCGCAATCCTTAATCACCACAATCACCCTCGTCAGTCGGTCGCTGCATCGGTCTACCTAGAGGAGGAAATCGTGGAGTTCTTTAGATAGTACTACCGCCATGCCGGTTTTGTCCGAAGGTGATCCGGTGTACACCAGCCGATAACCCTGTCCGACGTCTCAGGATTTGTTACCCTTCCAACAGATTTCCTGAAAGAAACAACATTGCATCTGACGTCTTTGAAGTATATCCGCAAGTTCACGGCAACGACTGCTTAGGGAGGTAATGTTCCAAGTAGCAAAGCGGAACTTTGTTTTGGGTACTAACGTCTTTAGCCATGCCTGCGGTACTCACGGTAGCCCTCGCTCACTTCTCACAGCTTTAGTGCGATGTTCCTGCACGTCGATTATCGGCGACGCCCTAACATTATGCCCATTACCTTTACGTTATCGCTTCATATGATCTGGTGATAGTGGATTTTATCATGGGGCAACGGCCGTCTGACCCCCATAAACCCCAAAAATGGGGGCGTGTTCGCCAGAGCCTCGTTCGTTGGCCAGCAAGGTGCACCAGGAGCAGATGAGGTTGGCTTGAGTTCTTAAATGGTACAGAGCCCCTTACACCCAAAAAAATATTTACTTATTAATTCTAAATCGGTATGCTTACGCTGTTATATTATTTTCTTAGATAATACAAATCGAAGATTTCTCGCAGCGTTGTTGTTGCTATTTTCCGTTACTTTTGACTTCGCCATATTACCTACGAAACCCAAAATTTCCCCATAATATAACTATTCATAATCAATAATCTGCAAAATGGAATGGGTTTTTTATTTTCAAAAACGTTACTTTTCAAGGCAGAGCTATATAGCTTTTGAAAAGCACTTACTGGCAGCATAAGTCTCTTATATTCATATTCGTATCATAACTAGTTATCCAGCGACGTAAAATTGATTTAAAAACATATTTGTGGTCTGTGATATATTCTGTAGCTGTGGCCTTTCCTTTTGGAGATCTTACTTGTGTCGGTGCACGGATCCACGAATCGTTAATTTGCGGAATAATCATAGGAAATAACTCCTATTTTGAAGAAAGTCTATTACAGTTTTTAACCACATATCATGAGAGCTAAGGTATTTTGTTATTCCTGGTATTTATTTTTGATTTCTTGAAAACCCCAAAGCATGTTTATTTAACTAAACCGCGTTTTGATATGGTTTGTTTGATTACAGTGGCGTAAGAAGCGCATGCGGAGGCTAAAACGCAAAAGGAGGAAGATGCGTGCGAGGTCAAAATAGACAAGGTACCTTTTTATATGTTATCTATTAACTTCCTTGCCAGTATTACGATACGAGTATTGTAGAATTTTCATCTGATTGTCTAATAGTGATAAAATTCCATGTAATATGGACTGGACATGATATTTTAGTATTCTGTGTACACGTGCGTCACCTAATCACGCAAGTAAACACTTGCTAAAATGTTGCGAAAACGATACTTTCAAAGTTTTGTATGTTTTCCTCTATTCACTCAACATTTTCCAATAAAATTATGTCGTTAAAATGTGCATCAAGATGAACATACTTGTCACTAACCTCATTATATATCGTCGGCCCAATTTGTTATCCTGATAAGTCCGTTTCTGTATAGTTTACAGGGACAACAAAAAACTGGGTTTTATAATATAATTTTTAATAATTACAATTTATTGACTTGAAAAAATTTTAAGTGATAGAGGACGGCTATAGTATGAGGAGGAGGCCATGGCTATAGTAAATTTAAGTTACATTTGGAGCCATTTAACAACTTTTGAGAAAAATTTAAAATCCTTAAAATCACATCATCATGGGAGCTGCCATGTTTATTGTAGTACTAACAATTTTACTGTAGTGATGGGATGTAAAAGTCTTTGTTAAGACAAAATAAAGTTAGTGAGGAGTTATCAGGTTGTTATAGAAATGCAAGAGCCAAGCGAGATAAGTGAACTGGCAGTGGCCAACGAGTGCTACTAAATAAATAGTAACAAACTAGTGTTGATTACCCGAAATGGGAGTTATAAAATTATCTATAGACTTATAAAATAATCTTCTATCCATTAAAATATTACGTTGGTGCATATGAAATGTTGGATTTTCAAGTTAACATACAAAACTGCATATCTTTTTTCACAAGCTATTTATTTAATCAAAATATGCTCCATTCGCTTCAGTGCACTTTTCCCAATGAGACCTTAAAGCATAGATGCCTGTCTTATAAAAATTATGATTTTTAGAATCAATAAATTCAGATATAGATTTTTTCAGACTCTTCGTTTTCATACTGTTTAGCCTGTAAAAACAGATCCAAAAGTTTAAAAAAAGAAAAATAGGTTGGCAAGAGATCGGTGAATAGGCTGGGTGCTGCAAAACTTCATAGTCAATTAATTTCGCAATTGTTCTGTGTGATGTATGCGATCAACCGATCCAGCTTATTTCGTTCTGTTAGTTCGTGCATGTTACTCATCCATTGTTTCACCTTGCTAATTTCAGAAAGATGTTGCTATATTATTCTCTGGTTAACCTCCATCCTGATAGTAACTACCCTTGTGGATACAGTTGGATTTGTTTCCACCAATGCCTTCAGGTCATCATTTTTCATGGTTGTTTTGGGTCATCCTTTGTTTTGTAGTGAAAAATCAACATACTGAAGTTTTTCAAACCAATGCTGCACTTTTCGAATGTTAACAGTATTAGTAGTATCCCCAAACACCTGGTTTATGTTGCGTGCAGCATTATTACCAAGTTTATACTCATACAAAAAATTTATATGAATATCGGTGCAATTCAAATCGCTACAAAATTAAAAAAAAAAAATCAATTGTTGAAATCTAACTGGCGATGGACAGTACGACTATAAACGAGTTTATGCTAAAAACAAAAGCATAATGAAAACAGAAACGTTTGCATGTAAAAAAAATCCGACATTTCATATGCACCAACCTAATATATTTCAAGTCAATAAACCCATAATGACCTTTTGTAAACAATTAACATAATTTTTAGCAAGTAATTTTCTGAAAATTCTCTTGATTTCTATAACACTCAATTTTAGACAAAATAATGTCTTTCATGGTGAAGTTCTAATTTAGCGGAGGACATTTTTTAGACATAGAAGTATATGGGTATAAAAATATATAAATTAGGTGTTTAAGTAAATGAAATAGAGAAAAAAGAAATTATATTATCATCAAAAATTAAGTCTTTTAACAACGGACAGTATTAAATCTAATAATTACAGACAATATCTATGAAAATTTGTCTTGTTAATAATCAAGATCCAAACGATAAAAATTCTAACAACTGAAACTTAAACAATACAAACACAAATCCTCTAAATTAACAATTGAAATTCACGAAAATTGTTTCATACTCTAGAGGTAAATTATGATAGTCAGATGGAAGTCATTTTTATGTAATGTAAGTCCTCAAATTTTCGTGCAATAATTTTACATTGATTCTGATGCAACTGCATTAGGTCACTAGTTTCACAAGGATTACACTGTAAAAGACATCCTTTCTGGTAAAGGTTGCCTTCATTCTTAACCCTTTAGACACTCCTTGTACACTATATGTACCAGTAAATATTTTACCAGACTAAATGCTTTTAATTATTATATATAGTTTATTTCTTATGGATACCACATAGTCCTTTAAGTTCTTCCATTCAATTACCAATTTTACACGATTGAATTTATAAAAGATGTAAAATTTTATGTGGTATTGTCACCAGCCTCCATTGCTTTTTTTTCTTTCAAAATTGCATATATTGAAACTTACAAAAATTACTTAGTAAACTTCATTACAATGAAACATTCTGTGACTCAACCGTAGTTATAGTTCATTAAAATTTGTTTTTTTGTCCGCATAGTTTTCCTTTATTCTAATAAATATACACCAATAAAACACAAGAAAAAATACTAAAAATTAACTAATCTATTTAACAGTAATCTGAGCGGCAATAATAAACATCTATCTTAAACAATAGATAGAGCATTTTAAAATACAATAAAAGGTATTTTAAGTCAATTTGATGTGTGACTATAACTGCTTCCATTTAAAAATTTCATTCTCCTTTACCTGTTTTATAAAGTATCAAGTTCAACATTACTTACCGTATTTAGTTGGGAAGAATCTCACTATTATTATAAATACAAAGGTTTGTCTTATATTGAGAGGTTTGTTAGTTTTATTGAAAAGCTGGGACAACATACAGTTAAAAAATGTGGTAATTACATTAGTAGCTAATATACTTAACCCTCCAAGGCAGTTGCTTTCTCTATATTATGGGAATAGCATGAAGAATTGTGAGGGAATATAAAAGGCTTTCTCCACTCTTGTGATAGTCATCTATCGTAAGGACTTAAAGAAGCAAACAAATTTATCTTTGTATATTGTTAATTGTAATGTCCATTATATTCGCGACAATGAAATAAATCCGACTTTACTGTTTAACCTTATTTCTGAGCAGATTTATAAAATTCTTTCAATTTTAAATTTTAGATAATTTATTCATAAATATGAAAAAATTAGTCAACTACCCTATTTGATCGTTTATATTTAATTCGATTTCAATTATAAACTTTAGCATTTCTGCCGTAAAATTACTCAAGGACACAATATTATAAAATAGTACTCTTAAAATACCTACTTTATTTTTAAATTATTTTCAAATGAAAAATACAGATCGTTAATTTTATTAAGGATATTCACTAAATCTTATTTTTTATTTGTTTCAGATACATGAGTTGAATGGAGTGTTCTGTTTATGTGTCCAATAAAATCTAAAAAAATCTAGTGTTTTAATTTCATTAATGTTAATTATTATATATATCGCCCCTTTTTTGGTCAGGGAAAAATGCTTACCGAATACCTCAAAGAGATTTTACACCACTGAAACCCTGGGGGTGATCATCTCTCGCCCATTTTGCCGAAGTGGGCTTTAGAGCTGGTCCTGTTGGCGAGTTTCAAAAACTGTCTTTAGGCGGACATATTGTTCTTAGCTTTCTTGGGGGCTGCAGCTTGATCAGGTTACAAGTTGCCCAACTCGTTACCAGACCTGTCGCCCAGACCTTACAGTGGTTGAAGATCTGTTTTCTGGCGCCCTCCGTCTGATGTATTATCCCCCACTTGATTATGGGAAGTCCGTGACCCTGTAGTGGATGAATAATGGACTGGGGATAACAATGGTTTTTATTTTTGGGTCCATCTAGCAACATTTACACACAATCCTAAAACCAAAATTTTTAACTAAATCATTTAGTTTTTGAACTAATAATCTCATCTGACAATGATTATTTTTTGTTATTACAGATATTTTTTTCAGATAATTTCAGATAACAACAAATAAATGTTCTGAGAAATATCTGTATAGAAACCGTAATAGCCAATGTCCAATTCAAATTATTGAAATATATTTTTTTTTAATTAATCTAGATACAAAGTCTAATTACAGATAGAGTGATTTTATGTATCCCAGAAAGGATCTTTCCCTTGATGGCACGGACGCAGTCTCATGCGATGTATCGAGCGATCGGGTATTATCCTGGGGTCGTTTCTACGGAACGGGAATTAGGATATGACTAGGTTCTAGCGATACGTGTTACATGACGTGGCTACCTGTGATCTATGATGCGGATTATCTCTAGTGCCAAGTGCTCGCTCAAGGGGCAAATTTACAGGCGAGCGAAGTTTTTATACTAACTGGCTAGTGTATTTATAAGAACGATGCTAAATGTAATAGGTATATCCTAATTTTAGTTACTATTCATCATTCGTTGATTTGAACAAACTACACTTACGAATAATATTCGAGATGCCGACGAACTGCTGTACCTTATTTTACTTGAAATGCCTTTCGTCGAGGGCGCAGCACAACGGTTATGTGGGATTTGCCGCCACAAAAATTACACGGCGTTCATATAGACCATTGATACCCAAAGTGGTCTATATTAACCCCCAAGGATCGACGATGACCTGCAAGGTGTCTACACCAACTGTCAAAAACATTTGAAGTTAACAAATTTATATTAACCCTTAACCAGGCCCTGGAGAACTAATGTAGGTACATTTATTTCATTAACACGTTCCCTGCCAAGCCGTTTTTGCCCGACTTGTCGTACAGGCCATTTGAGTTTTTCCTAAATACATCAGTTGTAAACGTTTGGATTTTATATAATACCCGGCATCATGAATCTATACCAATACTAGAATTTAGAAAACATTAGTTAATTATTTACGTTATGGTGTCCACCATATAATTAATAACAACATATATAATTGATAACAACAATTTGATTCCTAAACTTGCGATAAGGTCTAGAAAGACATGAAATTGCATCTTCGTGTACCATTTGTGCTACACGACCTGATGTTAAAGTTTAACGTGTACCGTATGTGGTACACGTGGTATGGAACATGTTAATGGATTTAGAATATAAATAT
Organism: Thaumetopoea pityocampa; assembly: GCA_017165845.1. Taxonomy (NCBI): domain Eukaryota; kingdom Metazoa; phylum Arthropoda; class Insecta; order Lepidoptera; family Notodontidae; genus Thaumetopoea; species Thaumetopoea pityocampa. The sequence goes on along the minus strand of WUAW01026274.1, from coordinate 51,083 downwards.
CGTCTTGTTTGAGATACCATAAAATTGTGAAAAAATACTGAAAACCATGAAAAAATGATTTGGGAAAACATACTCCCATTGCCTGCCTGTCTTGGGACACCCTAACTAGTTGTCTATATATAAAATGAAAAGTGGGTGAATATAAAAAAAAATATAATGATCCTGATGAATGATATGACATCCATCAGGGTAGTACTATCTTATTTATTTACAGATTTTACCCAACAGATTAATTTAAATGAAGTTTCTAATAAAATTTGAATAATATATTACGAGAACTGAAATGAATTTAACACATTTTTTAATGTCTGTATTTATTTATCTTTGCGGATCTGTACATTGAAAAAGGGATTTTTATTAAAAAAATGCAAAATATACCTACTAAACCTAGACTGCAATAAAGTCATTAGACGTAAAATTAGAATAAAGAAAAAACTATGTACAAATAATAAAATACTATCTAATCTAACTAAAACCGGGTGAAAAAGTTAGTCAAAACGTGATGTAATTGGCAAATTATACATGGTTCCCACAAAATTCAACAGGTTTCGATCACAATATGTTCCACACATTTTTAATAATTTCAATAATTATATCAGTTTCAGCAGTAAATAGATAAAAACAATATACATACTATAAGAAAAACTCAAAATCTATATATTATAGAACATATCAAAATATTGTATGAATTAACATTCCTCGTTTCGACATCTATCTATACTATTATAAAATTGTTAAATGTTAAATTTTCAAAAATAAAATATTTAAAAACAAACTACTCAGATCGACTAATTAAGGGTTCCTGAAACCAAATCCGTCGATGTTTGTTTGTTTGTTCGAGCTTCACCCAAAAACCGGCAAGTAGATCTCGGGTAAACTATTAGTCTGAAAGGTACTATTCTCACTTAAATAATTCGGTATGTTTCATCATAATCGGTCCAGTAGAATTGAAGATACAGCTTGATCCCTGTTTTGGTAGCCACCGTTAAGGTACGTGAGCTCAAGTAAAAGTGGTTTTAAAGTTTTTCATATAAATCTATGATTTCCCATGTGGTGGAACACTGACATTAACGCGGGCGGAGCCGCGGGCAAAAGCTAGTACTATTATAAAATTGTTAAATTTATAAATCAAAGATATTTATAAACAAACTACTCAGATCGATTAATTAAAGGGCTTCTGAAACCAAATCCGTTGATGTTTGTTTGTTCGGGCTTCACGCAAAAACCAGCGAGTAGATTTTGGTTAAACCGTTACAATCTTAAAGGTACTATCCCGACTTATATAATGCGGTATGTTTCATCAAAATCGGTCCAGTAGAATTGAAGATACAGCTTGATCCCTGTTTTAGTAGCCGCCGTTAAGGTACGAGAGCTCAAATAAAAGTGGTCCTTAAGATTATCATATAAATCTATGATTGTGTCGGGATTTCCCATGTGGCGGATAAATGACATTAACGCGGGCAAAGCTGCAGGCAAAAGCTATAATTAATAAAAATCTTCACATTTGACAAAAAAAAACATTTTTTCAACGTTAACCTCAAATGAGGCTCAAGTGACATTTATGTTCCGATTGACTGTAGAAAGAAAGAAAGAATCATATTTATTCAGGACAAGCAGAACAAACAAAATTAACAATACAAGAGAGTAAAAGAACATATAGAAAGTAGACAAGTTTACAGTCACAATATACTAATAAATAACTAAAACTAAATTTATTAAGCGCCTGCCTGAAAAGGCGCCATCTCAGCTTGTTGCCGCCGCGCCGGTGACGTGAGAACCCCGGTGTTGCGGCGGTGGTGTTCCGATGAGGCTCTCATTCGAATCATTGAACTTATTTCAGCTAGGTACATTTAACACAAGGTTTACAGGTAGTTCAGTCCGACAGCAGTCCCGTAAGAGCGATCTACATCAGCCCACTGGTAGCACATGAAAGACGTAGATAATATAATAACGATTCGATTTTTATTTGTTTGAGGGATGTGTAAATCCAAAACCTGTTTACAACATTAAAAATTGTATGTGGGTTGTATATTACAGAGGCTTGCTTAACTACGCTTTGGGGGTCCACCCAAAAGTGAAAAAAATATTACAGTGGTCTACAAGACAAAAAGTTTGAAGACCTCTAGATTTGAAGATATAGACGCTTGTGCTCGACCGCGAGTACCGCAGATGTATACTAACGCACATCTGCGGTGTGGGCTGTCTTGATTGTTCGCACGAGCCTCGTCTTGTGCGAGGAGTCTGTCTTCCTGACCTCTCTGGGGACGCACCTGACGCCGCACGCCCTCACCACTAGCCTGCTTCTGTTCGAGCAATGGGTGCCCTCCCCGCTACTCGCAGGTTATTCTTAGGGCGGAAGCAATCCGCGTAGGCCCTACGCCTGCGTCCCGGACGTCTTCCCTTGCAGTATTCTGCTTGGTTTCTTCCTGCATCCTTTTGGTCGCTTTCTTAGTTGCGATAACGGCCTCGCAGTAGGCGGCAACTGCCACCCAGGCGCTCTCAATCGTGGCCGAAAGATAGTGCCCGTTCTCCAGTTTTAACGATAAGTTGAAACCTCTGAGCGTTCTACCCCGGACACACTAGCAGAGTGGACGCCGTGTCTTCCGGGACCGCATATTGATGACATCTGTCAGTTTCTTCACAAAAACTGATGCGCCCTTAGATTAGACGGACAAATGATCTAAAGCTGTTCCGATCAAATTTTGATGGTTTGGTATTTTTTTAAATCTCGTCACGAATCATAAATGCATGAAGTCTTTTGACAATATTGTCGATGTGTATATCAAATATAAACATGAATGTTACGATAAAACTACACTAACCGGATAAGCCTGGTGAAAACAGTATTCAATGAATGACTTAGTTTTATTAAAATTTATTTTACAGTATCTAATCTCCATTTATCTAATTTAAAAAACGTATTTTCATTCATCAGCTTGTGTTAAATGCACTTTTTTCCGTGCAGAAATGCGTCACGCATACCGTTGTGCCGGGGGCACGGTACAACGGTTGTTTGGGGTTTGCACCCACTAAAACTGCACGACGTCCATCTAGATCCCTTGTGCCATACCACGGAAGCACGCCAGTATACATCCGCGGTGCGGGCGGGCTTGACTGTTGGCACGGGCCTCGTCTCGGGCGAGGTGTTTGGTTCACTGACTCCTCTCTAGGGGCGCGCCTTCGCCATGACCCTGTTACTGTTTGAGCAAAGTGGTGCCCTCCCTGCCGCTCACAGACTAATTTCTAGGGCAAGAGTAGGTCCGCGTAGACCCTACGCCTACGCCCCAGACGTCTTCGTCGAACGTGGTTTTGTGTGACTTCACCCCGCACCCGCTCGGCTACCTCCTTAGTCGCCATGACGACCTCGCAATAGACGACAAATGCTGCCCAGGTGCTGTCGACCATGGCTGATTTTATATCATAGCCGGAAGAGAGAGCGCCCGTTCTTCAACTTCAGCGGCAAGTTGGAGCCACTGAGCGTCCCACGTCGGACAAGCCAGCAGAGTGTGAGACGCTGTGTCTTCCGGAGTCGAACAGTAGTGACATTTGCCCGTCTCCTCACGTCCGATCCGACAAACACTGGCATCATAACATCCGAAGCAACCATGCCTGGTCAGTACCTCCTTCAATCAGTAGTGTTAAATGCACTGATAGAACTCGCTAGAAATAGATTTTACCTTATTTGGATTATCCACACTACATATTATTAAAGTAAAATCATATTTGCCTATTTGTAAAGCTGAGTATAAGCTATGAATACCAAAGATGAGTATAAGCTATGAATCATCACCATCACAAAGTACCTAGTAAACTTTATACAAATAAATATAATATATACAAATAAACTGTCTTTCGAAATCTAAGCTTTTTCTTAAGCTTAAACAGTCATTTGCATGTAACCCAAACAGGCATTTTTTTTTAAATTTGTATCTGTCTTTTTGTTTGTTCGGGCTAACCTCCGAAACGGCTAAATCGATTTCGACAGGACTTTTATTGTTAGAAAATTTTTCAGAGAACATTATAAGCTTTAATTTATCTTGGAAATAGAAATTCTAAATAAAAACTGGAAATTAGGGGCATAATTACCGTTAAAAAATATATAATAACCGTTAAATAGATATTTAGACCGCGCGAGCGGCACTTACCAACTTTTGTCCGGTAATAAATAAATCTATGATGGAACCTAGCATTAACAAATATGCAGGTTATCTATAATTCCTTTTTTAAACTTTAAAAAAATAGCAATTGACATTTTTCTGGCTAAACTTTGGATTTATTTACTTTTTATTCTGAATTAAACTGTTATGGGTCGTATGGGTGTCATAAAGTGGGAAAAGACATCTCAGTGTAGACCTGTTCATAATATAATTTCATCCGATTTTCCGAAATATAATCCTCAACCATGGAAGTTCATGGTAAGTAAAGATATTTCGTCAAACTATCGAATAACCTAAATATGTATTTTACAGTGTCCGTTCACATATCCCCAAGAGAGAGAAGGGTCAGAGATAAAATTTTTATTTACACTTCATGAACTAAACATAAAGGCGGACTTATGCCAGGGGCATTCTCCATCAGCCAACATTTGAGCAGTGTAGCGATAACGAATTTGATGCAGCAATTCGCTGCTGCATCTACTACGTTATTTCATTTGTGAAATCTGGGCTACATGAAAATCTAAAAAGAGTACACAAGTTACTAATACAAACAAAAAATATACTAATGCAGGTATATAAACAACAAAGTACCTAGTTATTGTTATGATTCGGACAATTCACGTAAAATTAGTTAAAGTACTTTAAACAAGTCACGAGTGGCTGACAACTTCGTTGGAGAATTTTATTGTGTACAGAAGTTCTAGATCTGTTAGCATTATTAATACACTTTGTGTAATATGTATGTATATTGCGCGCCACGTTAATCATCTCTTTCCGTTAATGGCATGACAACCAGTTTGATAGATGCATAATAGGATACATACATAAAAACACTCCTTTCTCCCTGGCTCTCCGGCGGGAACTCGTCTCCCTGATCTCCCGCGTGACAGACGGGGATACTAACCACTATACTAACGAAGAGTTGGAGTAGGCAGAGACCACTTTTCACTTGCTACGAGCAAAGTGGATATCCGTAGCCCATTTGTCACCCCGCGGGAAATAAACGTCTCATTTCCCGCGGGGTGATCGGAATATGATAACAGGATATGCACAGGATAATGGACCGTAGCAGTATCCTGCGATTTATCATCATTTGCTGCGATCTGGAAAACGCCTACCAAGGGTGGGATTACGACAAATATGTTCCTCTTAGAGGAGGCCTGTGCCCAGCTGTGATGACATTTCTTTAAGTTCCGTTTCATGTATTTCATAGCTACGTTTTATTATGGTTTCTCTGGGTAAACCGTTATATGCTCCGATTTACTGCTTATCTAATTATAGCTAACATCAACTAATATAGGAAGGCAAGTCACGCATCGGGTGGTTACTGTCTTATGAATATCAAAGAATGTGGTTGGATGAAAGAGAAGCTTGGAAAAAACGGATGTATCCTGAGAATACTACCGTCAATGTAGATATTGTTAAGCGTTATGTTTTAACTTTTAAAACTAACCACCAAGCTACGAAGCCTGAAAAAAAGAAGCTGTTTAAAATCAAAAAGTACGTACCGACTTAGCTAGTGATTCCCGAGGTAGTTTGTCCCGATACACATAGATACCGGTGCTGTTTTTGTCTGTTGTTAGCTACTATAATTTTTTAATATTATCGCAATATGCTATCTCTTTCAGACACCTTTAGATGAATAGGAGTCGTATCAAAATATTTTTATGTATTATGCTAAGCTCGTAGCCCTTTTATCTTATATCACCGTTCCGCTGCAAAACTAATCATCGCTATATTTGGCCAAAAAATAATATACGTAGTCGGTCCCATAATGAACCGGCCTGATATGGTTCTACGCGACTTGTCGATACATGTTATGTTGCATCGACATCGAATAGTACATTTATCGTGTAATTTATATACGAATACGCATCGTCATGAAAAGCGTAGTCTCAGTTTTGCAGTGGTTTGAACAACAAAAGTCGCGTATTTCTTCAAAATGTCGAAAATCGAGTACCGAAGCATCATAAAGTTTCTGTTTAAAGAAAGCTTAGCCCCCGTCCAAATAAAAGAACGATTAGATGGTGTGTTTTAGGAGTCTGCCTTATCTTATAGCACAGTGAAAAATTGGGTGACAGAGTTTCGCCTCGGGAGAGAAACCGTCGAAGACATCAGCCATGACGGTCGACCTGTGGAAGTGCTAACTCCCGAAACTATTGCTCTAATCAAAGAGGTTTTAAGTGACCGCCGATTGAAGATTAGGGAAATTGCAGCTAGACTTGGGCTGTCTAAAAGTACCGTCCAGCGTGCAATCTGGGAACATTTTTATATGAAAAAAGTGAGTGCAAGATGGGTTCCGAAACTTCTTTCAGCTGTTCAGAGACAGGAGAGAGTGCGCTGTGCTTCCGAGTTTATGGATCTTTGCGGAGAAAACCCAAAGAATGTGATCGAGCGACTAGTGACTAGTGATGAAACTATGGTCTTGTATTATGATCCAGAAAGCAAGCGCGAGGAAATGGAATGGCGTTATAAGGGTGAAAAGCCACCCAGAAAGGCAAAGGTGCATGCAATAATCCACCAAAAAACTCGTGTGCACAATCTTTTGGGATTTCCAAGGTGTTTTGATGGTGGATTTTAAAGAACGCAATAAAGTCGTAAATGGCGAATATTATGCTTCATTAATATATAAATTGCGAGACATAATAAAGGAGAAGCGCAGAGGCTCGCTGTCTAAAGGCGCCCTGTTGCTTCACGACAACGCCCCAGTTCACACGCCGATGTTTCGAAGTTCACGGAACTGGAACATCCGCCTTATAGTTTTGACATGGCCCCGTTCGATTATTTATTTCCAAATTTAAAGCGGGACTTAAGGGGAAGAAAATTTTCAAGCGATGAAGAGTTGCAGG
>WUAW01026265.1:9751-24032 GCA_017165845.1 Thaumetopoea pityocampa | reverse complement strand
TACATGAATTACAAATAATAACTCAGTGGTACGGGACCGGGATTCGAACCCACGACCCTTCGATCGCAAGCTGTGTCTAAAACCACTACACCACCAATGCACGTATGTAAAAATACTATGGGAAAATGAACAAGTTATAAATATACTAGTTAATCAATCACCATTTGCTATGTGGCTTAATAATAGTCATCTCTTCCCGTGGATGATGTAAGAACTAGCAAGGGATATGACAGTATAACGCGCAGCAGCCTTATCCCGTTATTCAATTACAATCTTCTGCGATCTTTAATAAGCCTGCCAAGCGTGGAAATTATGGCAAATACTTCCTTTTAAGGCGACTCATATCCAGCAGCAAACTTCCGTGGACCAATGAATAATGACGATGAACCATATTGACTGCAATCAATTATAACAATTTCTTCATCAACTTGTTTTTATACTACATAGGCCTCCCCCATAACAGACAGGATTTGTTTGGGATCTGTACGCTTAGCAGATTTTTTTTAGATTGCAGTAGATTTTCATTAAAGTGGTTTATATTAATTATCCTTTTTTGCGTAATGCAAATGTCTGTCGCATTCCGCCGCATCGAGAGCACGGATTTGATAACCTAACCACCTACTTATAGTTAGCGTTCTCCTACTATCGCGAAGCTTCACGAGATTGGAAGTCGCGTTGGCTTAACTTTAGGATAATGTGGGTAGGCTGACCACATTGACAACTGATTAGCAGCGTGGCAGTGACCCTGATTTCTGTGCCAATGAGTCCCGGGTTCGAATCCCGGTAGTTGTTTGATGAGCACAAATGTTTACATTCGAGTGACGGATGTATTTATCTATATATGTATTAGTATTTATCTATAAAAGTATGTACATCATGGATACAGGGAATCCTAGTTTGCAAGCATTTTTTGTTGTACGAGTATATAGAAAGCTTCAGCTCTCGAGATTTCAAACTGCACGCGAAGGCGATGCAATCGTGAAGAAGATCGATGTATTCGAGCTTCGGGATTCCCTCCCCTCTTACCGCAGTTAATCTGCCTCAAGGTAGTCGTAAATAGGTAGATCGTTGATTCAGTATTTACATGGTACGCCTCGGTCAGGAACGTGTTCGGTGAAAGGGATTGAAATAAGTCATCATATTGCTGTGGTGTATTTCACAGTCTGTTCTTACAGTACCCACCGGAGAAACGTTTAACGTTATTTTTGTTTTTAATAAATTATTACTTCCTTTCCTCTCCGTTACGCCGCGGGAATGCAATGAGGAACTTTAATACTTTTGAACCATATAAAATGGTGGCGTCGTGGTTCGCCACCCGACACGTCTCATTGCCCGCGGAGGCGAAATGTGGGCTGCGGATAGCCACTTTGCTACATCAAACAATCATAGCAGGTGGAAGGAAGTGGTCTCTGCCTACCCCAATGGGAAAAGGCGTGACTGTATGTATGTAGTATGTGCTATGGTCTCTGCCTACCCTTATGGGATATCGGCGTGAGTGTATGTATGTATGTAAATTATTACTTCAACGCTACATAACGAAACGTGTCTCAATACCTAATATTTGTTGAACTTTAATTTTGTCACCTCTCATTGTACTAGAGAGGAAATAATTTATCTACTCTGCTAATCACGTTACGGATAAAATTTAATTAGCGTATTCAAATACTTATTCTAAGATAATGACATCTACATATGTACAGATTAACACACACTATTATGATTTTGTTTATTATGATTTTGTTTGTTTTTTAAATGAGAAAAACACACGGGCGAAGTCGCGCTCTACAACTAGTTTTATTATATTAGGTATTACAGAAACTTAGCTGCCTCCCTTCCATAAACATTAACGTATATTTCACAATATATTATTATTTACGATCTCGCAATTGAAATGATTGCGATTATCAGTCTTCGCCTCTAATAAAATGTCTAAGACTAAGATCAAATGGCAAACTTAATTAATAAAAATGACCACTACGGGTCACTAACAATCGACCGTAGAAAGGTCTAGAAAAAAACAAATAAAGAACTTTATTGCAAAAACTATCGAACATCGCGAACTAGAGATACGCATTGAGTTGAGAAAACCAAATAAACTTTATCGAAGAAAAAATCCGAACAGTTAAACATAGCTAAAGAAAACTCAATTTTCACATCTGGCATAAAAACACTGGACCAAATATAACAAACTTACTAACTCAATTTGCGAGTTATAAATTTATTTCTACACGAACACACATCGAGATGGAATATCTCGGTGGAATAAAAGCGGCATATAGATCATTCGCAGGCCACCGCTTCACTGATCTCCTTGCATAATTCAAGGTTTCATCGACTTGGGGACCAAAGTCTTTAAATGGAGCCTATTCGTGTTCACTTACCCGTGATCTAGCTTTGTTGGCACGGATGTTTTATTTAATTTATTCACAAGTTTTCTAATTGGTCGTGATGTATCGTCATTCGGCTCTCTGGTTGTGGGTGTTCTAAAAACCAGATTAAATATTCACCAGTATGATCGACAGCAGTATTATCAAACGATTGATAGAATATTTTGTCTCAATAATATCCACCAAGTGTTAAGATTATGACAAAACTCTGTAGTAGGGAAACCTATCTAGGAGCCAATAAAGCTATAATATTATATAAACTATTCTTGTGGAGAGTTTACGAGTGTAGATTATTAACAAACTACCCTCACTTTTTACCCGACTGCGACAGAAAGAGGATTATGTTTTTCGGGTGTATATATGTATATTTATTTTGGCATGCTCTGTAGTCTAAACGGCTTAATGGATTTTAAGAAGTGTCTTTAGATTCCTCTTAACTCACTGGGTATATCAAAATTATAAAAATTTTTCATTTTTAGGTCAGGGAGTACTTAGTCTTTTAGCCTGTCCGGCAAATAGACATAACTATACGGGTAAGCGACCCCGGCCCCCCGAGCTACTACTGTCTTTCTCTTCTCCTTCCGAGATACTAGTATCCAATAGTCGTTCACTTAAATTCCATATTCCTTTCTATTAAGGTGTATTTACACCTTTCCCACTACATCCTATTTCCTTTCCTCTCCATTACGCCGTGGGAATGCAATGAGGAACTTTAATATTTTTGAACCTTATAAGATGGCGGTGTCGTGGTTCGCCATCCGACACGTCTCATTGCCCGCGGAGGCGAAATGTGGGCTGCAGATAGCCACTTTGCTACACCAAACGATCGTAGCAGGTGGAAGGAAGTGGTATCTGCCTACCCCAATGGGAAACAGGCGTGACTGTATGTATGTATGTAGTATATACTGTGGTCTCTGCCTACCTTTATGGGATATCGACGTGAGTGTATGTGTGTATGTTTTCATGCATTCAGGTTTTTTGAGTTTTTTTTTCAATAATGTTTTTATTAACGCATAAAAATCTCGCTCAACTCCACTAAGCTTTATCGTGACAGACAATAAGTATTCAATTGGATAAATGAACGTTATTACCTAGTGGATATAACCAGGAGGAACATTAGTATCGGATGACACAGCTTGGTAAATCATTAATGTTTAATTTTAACCTGCAATTTTAATTTTTAGTTACCATGCTATGATGTTTTGATCCAATGTTACTATGTAGTACAAATAGAATAATTTCTACATATAGACCAGATACATACATACATATACAGAGCAATTCCTAGAAAATACATAGAAACCTATTCGATGCTCCTCTGTGCTTCAATCTAGAGGTACCCACAGCATGATATGTGCTTTGCCGTTACCGGCATATGCCACACATATCATCGACTCTCCTAAGGATCACTTTGGATGAATACTCAACACATCTGCCTCTTATGTCCAGAATACTTAGATCTTTTTGAAACTGTCTTTACGATACAAGAGTTATCATTTTCATATAAAAAACGAGACGCATCGATCGGCATTCATTACATTCCTGTTCTTTTACGAAAATAATTCTCGGTAACAATGAGGGCGTTAAGATTAAAGTTGCATCTATGTTGTTACTCGTAATGTAACATTGTTGTCTCAGTAATTTTTTCTTGAATTGACGCCTCTACGTCTTTTTATCTCTGTAATTTTTCATATTTTATTAAGCTATCCTTGAATTGATACTTAGAATTAAAGGGTTACATCCTATGCCTTGCAGCCTTCAACGAGCGAACCATAGATTATTATAGCTATGGATCTGACAGATAGATTTCTTCAAGCTAATGACAAAGATTCGTAAATATTATTTGTAAAATTTTTGAAAATAATAAACTAGAATTAAAGAAGTCAGATAAACAAATTTAATGTTAAAACGTGACAATAAATAAAGTATTTTGCCGTACGCATAACTTAGTGATTTTTTTTTTATCATACTGGGGTATTTTTTTACATACCGGACATATTTACTTGCGTCATGAGATCTAAGAAATGATACGGCTGGGTCGTCTATCAAATTTCCATAGGATCATCCATATTTTACCCAAAGCCCATATATCATTGGGCCATAGCGTAAATCCAAGATTAAAGGTTTGAGACAAAAATGTTTCGAAAAGATAAATGAATAATATATAAAATATTGCTTCGTGGCGCCGGCATAATAATAGCGTTACTCTTTCTGTCTTCCTGCAGCTGCAGCATACAGCTGTGAGAACCAGCTATGGGATTCGCCGGGATATTGGGCAGCAGCGTTATCCTCTTATTCAATTAAAATCTACTGCGATCTCCAAGACGCCTGGCAAGCGTGGAGATTATGGCAAATCCCACCTTTTTAAGAAAGAGGCCCATTGCCAACAGTGGCTGTTAATGATGATGATGCTAATGATATAAAATATTTCTATATTAAAATGATTCTTATTACGTAACAGTTTCATAAATAACTATTTTGTAATTTTAAGCTGGTATGTCGAAAGCAAATTAGAATAATCGCCAAATCCTTACAGTAGGAAGGACAAAGTACAGTAACTCAAGTAGATATAATTATTGAGAAAAACATGGACTCGGTTTAACCTTGTTTGTAATCGATTAGCGCTAGGAGAATGAATAAAGTACTAGAGCAATATTATTTTCATAACAAGAAATAGACTGGAACCAAAATGGCGGCTTCCTGTTTATCCACCATGATAAACGCACCAACTCCTGTATTAAATCTAAACAGTAGCAAATCAAGATGCAATTATTATCCACCATAAATCGATTATGAGAACATATTGCAACTTATAAACAAATGGAATGTATTACCAAACAATAAGGTCCAATTTCGAGTCACCAATAACTGTCAAAATCTCGCTGACAACATGGCCGATGAAGTCCTGAACAAAAGCTTTGCCTGGCTAGCATAACTTGATCTCTATTAATGGTTTAGTTCCCTGCTGTGAGACATGAAGTTTTATGTGGAGAGAGCCGCGGTGTTTCCAGTTATAGTGGCCGCTGGGCCACCCGTGGCGACCTCACAGCGTGATGGTAGACTATGAATCACTGGCAGACTCAGTGATTTTGCTAATAAAAAATAATTATCAAAGGTCATCGTCTTATGTTTTTCTTTTATAGATCAGACAAAAATGGATTCTAATTATTACAATAACATTTTTTATTTTTATTTATTTAACGCTTTCTCATAAACATGGAAGCCTTTTTGTTCCCAAAAATCATACTTAAATAATCTTAGTGATCATACAAAGTAATACAAACTTATAAAGTTAAGTTTAAATCACACAATCAGAAGTGCACCTGCATCCATTATACTGATCTTCACACAATCTAATATTAACTTTGTCCCGGTTGAATCTGTTACAAACTACTAACAAGTGTTACTAGCTTACTACTTTAGCATTCATCATTATCATCACCAGCCCGTGGAAGTCCACTGCTGGACGTGGGTCTACTCCTTAAACGTAGGGATTTGCCGTAATCTCCCCTTTTAGTGGGCATCTTGGAGATCGCAGTAAAATTTGTTTGACTAACAGGATAACGTTGCTGTCCATTATCCTGGTGCATTCCTCAGCTGGCTCTCAGCATCCACGGGAAGAGATGATGCGATGATATTATTTTGCCAGCGCTACAGTGCACTTTAGCATTCATCATCATCATCCCCAGTCCATATCGTCCCCACTACAGTGGCACGGACCTTCCCTGATCAGGAGGGGGATCAGGCCGTAGTCTACCGCGCTGGCCTAGTGCGGATTGGTAGACTTCACACACACATGCGGGTATACAGGTTTCCTCACGAAGTTTTCCTTCTCCGTTGAGTACATTGGTGTCTACAATGTAGACCGTACATGAATTACAAATAATAACTCAGTGGTACGAGACCGGGATTCGATCCCACGACCTTTCGATCGTAAGCCGTGTCTAAAACCACTACACTACCAATAATTGTTAGCATTAATTTGCATTTTTTTTTTACTTTAGCATTAATTCGGCTTAATTATTGTCTGCTGTAATGGCATGTAATATGGCTATAGGATGACGTCACCTGATTACATTGATTTACAATTAGATGTCAATCATAATTCTAGTACAAAATGTTTGACGCGAGCAAGCGCATGCTTTGCAAATCATATGCGCGAGAATTCTGTGTCAAACTATTAAGTTAGGTCACGCCATCTGTGGCGGTATATAGTCACGCAATAATGGCGACTACTATGGTCTCTCTTGAATATATTTTATTATTTCTACTTATTATAACCTAACCAGACAATTTTAATAACTAGATGATGGTAACGGTAATTATTCGTTCTTAGTATCATATCTACCTTCATACTAAATTTCAAAACAATCGGCTCAACAATTGAGCTGTAGAGAGGTAATAAACAAACACAGACAGATAAAATCATTTTTATATAAATACTAGCTATTTCCCGCGGCACCGTCCGCATGGACCATTTACCAACACGGAACATACCCGGGAATGCTCAGTTTTCATGAGTTTAATTAAAAAAACTGTGCATATTATGATTAATTTCTCTTTTTTGACCAACTGTAATAAAATATAATTTAAATCCTATTCTAGATTACTTTAAACTTATTTCAAAGGGCAAGTGGACAAAAATACAAAAAAGAAGGAATTGTTTTCTTTCTCTATATTGATATTATTCAAAATATTCAAAATTTATTAAATGAACAGATTTCGCCCAGTTACAGTTTTATTATAATGGAGTAATTATTAATATAACAAATATAATAAAATGAAATGTTCGCTGGCGAGAGACAAGATAACACATAGATATAAGCACATTCCATGTTCCACAGACATCAAATATTGAAAACAACGAACACCTTATTATTATTTATTTGGTATTTTGTGTTCGTTGATTGAAAATAACAAATTTCAATGACGAAAACGTAATGTTATAAATACGAAAATGTGTTTAAAGGTTTCTCCTACATCTGAACAACAGATTTTTGCATATACATGTGTGTGTAGTTATAGATCCAAAAAGTTCCACAATCTACTTTTATCCCAACTCTTTCAATCCCAAATATACAATTCCTGTGCGATAGCATAAACGTGTCGTCCACGCGAGCACAATCGAGTAAATTTATGAGTTCCAAACTGAATTTATCTCCGTCCGATTCTATATGGCAACACGAAACTGTTCATTTTTTTGTTTAAGGAAGCAGGTAGTCATACGAATAAAGAAAGCGAATTATAAATAAAATAAAATAACTATAGTATTAGATTTTTAGAAAGTAAAATTAAAATTGGAACAAACAAGTAAAATAAAATAAATAGGTATATAATAATATAACCACAGAACAAATAAAATTTTCATCGTTCTGTGAGTATAACAATTAGCATGTTACAAACTTTTTGCTTCTTCGTTCTTAATGCGTACGGCCAAGGACTCGAATAGTCTGCCGGCGTCAGTGTTTCCCTCAAATTACAATATGGACTTTTTCAAGAAAAGAGTGAACAGGTTTCTACTAGGCTAGTGCGCTCTACCACCTAAGACTACATCGCCACTTACCATCAGGTGGGATTGTAGTCAAGTGCTAGCTTATTACAATTAAAAAAAATTTAAGTTATAATTCGAATAAAAACATTCACCACATCAGAATTTACATTGAAGTTGCAGGTTGATACTTTTGTTTTATAGATCGTGAAGATGAATATCATACGAATTTCCATAGTACCTATCATACTTTCTACTCGCACATTCTGCCAATAAACTTGTTTTCCGCAATACTGATTGAATCGTTACATTTTTAATATCTAGGCTTAACTAGAGCTCGAATGCACTTCTATACTTGGAATAGAACTAAATAAAATATTTGTATTCGACTTGTTTCATCGCACGCGATCACTGGCGATCGACTCTCCGCTGTCGTTATACGTAGTCGTGTCTTAATATCGATTGTTGTTATTTACCCTAGCATTAATCCTACATCAGTTAGGGTTTACTATTATGGGTATGCTGCTGGATGGATTTAAATGGCCGATAGTCCCTTAAAACTGAAGATCTTGTTCTTTTATGTGGCATCCGAAACCTGGACAATCCAAGAAACTGTTAGAAAGATTGACTGGGTTTTTAACTCCATGAAATCCGAAATTCTATTATAGTATATATATATTCTGAACATAATACATTTGTCTAGCGGTACCAGACACGGCTTGCGATCAAAGAGGACATAGGTTCGATCCCAGTCCCGTACCACTAAGTTATTTTTAATTCATGTACGGATTACATTGTAAACAACAATATACTTAACAAAGAAGGAAAACTTCGGGAGGAAATCTGCATGTCCGTATAGATGTATAAAGTCTACCAACCCGCACTAAGCCAGCGTGGTAGACTACGACTTAACCCCACTCCTGATAAGGAGAGATCCATGGCTCTGTAGTGAGGATGAATATGGACAAAGGTTAGATGAAATTTTGAATACTTTCACACACATTGTGCGACTTTGTGTACTCATTCAGCCATAGGATAGATACCCTTTATCTTGGCAACTAGACAACGATACACAGATTTACATAGAATATATATTTAAATAAACATTCATAATTCGGGTACGAGCATTTCTGCTCATCCAAGTTTGCCCCCGACCGGGATTTAAACTCAAAACCCAATGGTACCAAGTTTAAATCCCAATCTGGAACAATTCCCAGAAAGAAGGATTACTATCACATAGCCAATCAATCATTAAATCGAGGTATCATATTGTTAGAATCTAAGGATAAATTGTCAATATAAAGCGCATGTTTTGAACATGTGTGCGCATATTTGTAATAAGTTATTGGCTAACAAAAAAAATGATTAAGATAATCGAATAATTTGCATATATTTGTAATAAAAACACTAAGAGAATGATGGCAACACTTAACTGATATTCAATATACACTTGAGAATTAGAATTCAATGAGAAACGGCGCGCAAATTTATTGTTATTGACCAAATGAAGATATTAAAACGTGACTTTATGATACTGAACTTTAAAAGAACTCCAAAATAAATGGAGGATATTCGGTATCTCTTTCTGTCACCTTAATTTTCGTAATACGTCATTTCAACTTTTAATACAACACCGTTTCTCGATTTCTAGAAATCGGTAAACTAGCATGCAGGTCACCTTTCTATAAGCAAATTTGATAGATGTTTTAATACAATTAAGGAATGTCTTCAAAATAAAGTCAATAAGAACGATTGATATTTTGAAATGGAGCATACTGATAATTAATTTATTGACATTAATTTATTTATTGTTTGGGAAATATACGGTATCTAGATAACTAAGATAATTAAGATACCAATTAAGTTTCCACTTTTTTCGAGTCATACACACAAAACAACTCAAAGATATCTCTTTGATTTATTTGACCTTTTTAGTAAATGTATTTACAACATGTATTTTTCTTCATTTATCATGTTTGAATTATCTATCTATACTATTATAAAATTGTTAAATGTTAAATTTTCAAAAATCAAAGATATTTAAAAACAAACTACTCAGATCGACTAATTAAAGGCTTTTGAAACCGAATCCGTCGATGTTTGTTTTTTGTCTGTTTGTTTGTTTGAGCTTCAGCCAAAAACCAGAGGGTAGATTTTGGTCAAATGATTACAGTCTTAAGGGTATTATTTCGACGTAAATACTGCGGCATGTTTCATCAAAATCGATCAAGTAGAATTAAAGATACAGCGTGATCCCTGTTTTAGTAGCCGCCGTTAAGGTGTGAGAGGTCAAGTAAAAGTGGTTTTTATTTTTATATAAATCAGTGATTGTGTTGGGAATTCCCATGTAGCGGAAAACCGATATTCACGGGGGCGGAGCCGCGGGCAAAAGCTAGTATCAAATAAATTTTATGTTTAGTTTACATTATCGTTTTAACATTAGCATATCATTCAGATTACAATGAAACGAGCCGAATTTTTTTAAAATAAATGTACACTATATTTAAGTAGACGAGCTAAGTGTAAGTAAGTAGCCATATATAGGGTACAGAAAAGTTAAGGGCACATAAAATTTTTAGTAAAATTTAACTATGACAGTTTATGCAAATACGAGTAGAATATAGTAATAAAAACAATAAAAAGTCGGCTTTTAAAATTGATACAACGAATAAACTACATGGAAAAAAAAACACAAACAAACACTGACTAATTATGTCAGCGCCATCTAAAAATCACTCACTGTCACTATACTAATTAGTCTTTAAAAATGACACTTTTTTTTGGATTTCACAAACAGAAAAATGACGTTTTTTGTAACTAGATTAGATCTTTTTAACGGTTATTCAGTATAAATATAACTCATTCACTTAATNCATAAAATTTTTAGTAAAATTTAACTATGACAGTTTATGCAAATACGAGTAGAATATAGTAATAAAAACAAGAAAAAGTCGGCTTTTAAAATTGATACAACGAATAAACTACATGGAAAAAAAAAACACAAACAAACACTGACTAATTATGTCAGCGCCATCTAAAAATCACTCACTGTCACTATACTAATTAGTCTTTAAAAATGACACTTTTTTTTGGATTTCACAAACAGAAAAATGACGTTTTTTGTAACTAGATTAGATCTTTTTAACGGTTATTCAGTATAAATATAACTCATTCACTTAATTTTTTTTTTTTTTGATTGTGACAGGTAAAGTATAAAATTTTCTTAATGTATTTATCACATAACGTTCTTGACCAGTTTTCTCGCGAATTTAACATCTGTAGGGCTTATTATGATATGTTTACCGCACATTGTAAGGGCTCATTAGACAAGCCCGCGTGTACGGCGCTATGGTCTTTGCCGACACGATACGGCCGGTTTACGATTACGAATAGCCCCTACTAAATGAACAACTTTTGTTTTTACCGCAAAGGGATGTGGCAGTATCGATAATTTTAATCACTGTATATAAAAATATTTTACTGTGAATATCGGTTTTCGGCTATATGGAAAATCCCGAATCAATCATAGATAAATAAAAAGCGCATAACCGATTTTACTTGAGCTCTCGTACCTTAACGGCGGCTACTAAAACAGGGGTCAAGCTGTATCTTCATTCTACTGAACTGATTTTGATCTAACATACAGCAATATTTAAGTCGGAATAGTACCTTTAAAACTGTAATAGTTTCACCAAAATCTACGTGCTAGTTTTTGCGTAAAGCCCGAACAAACAAACATTGACGGATTTGGTTTCAGAAGTCGATCTAAGTAGTTTATTTTTAAATATTTTTGAATTTTGAAAATTTGACATTTAATAATTTTATAATAGTATAGATGTTACTTTATATATTTATCGCTGGTGTGTCCTGTATAACAGGAGATTGTTTTAAAAAATCATATCAAATAAATTATTATTATCTTTTATTGATTTTTACGTAGACGTTCCTTCATTTTAAGTCATGTTCATATTAAATCATCTTAATGGAACTTTCTGGAAATACTGCCATATTATAATACGAACACCTAGACTGCTCTCGGATAAACACTGGTCACTCATTCATACTAGCATACTCATACCCATTATTGATGTCTAAACATCGTTCCCGTATAGAAAACCAGGTTTGATGTTATCCTTATATACCAGTATCTTAAGCTTTGGAGGTGTCTGTGTCAATCCACAACATGCTTTCCGATCCAAAAATGTCTTGGGAGGTTTTTTGGGGTAAGACCGTTCAAAAACGGAACAATTGGGACAATTTCCGTGAACGCCATCCTCCACATGTCGGTTGACTTCGTGCGCAAGATCCAGATATTTAGTTATTATTTTTATTATTATTATTTATAAAAACGGAACGATTAATATGAAAATAAAACATAAAAGATTGATAGATGCCTTATCGATGGATATCGACATTTTCTTTCTCACCCTTTCGAGGCTTACAGAATTGGCCCAAAATGAATTAGAAAAGGATAATATGTAATTATGTATTAATTTATAATTGCGTTTTTAGTTTACCCTGTAATGGTGTTACGTAATGGTGTATATGTAATGATCACTTTCACAGTTAAGAAGAACCTGAAGACACCTTTCAAGCTAAAATAGATCAAGCCGTTTAGTCTACAGAGTATGCTAAAGAGATATACATACATACACTCGAAAAACATAACCCTCCTTCTGGCACAGTCGGGTAAATAAATAAATAAACACTGGACGTGTCTGTCGACGTGAGGCTAACAAGTTGTCCGACGGATATATCGATATATTTTTCATTGTACATTCAACACTAGAATCTGAATTGAGTCATTAGCGCAACATCCTGAGGTTTTTTTTATAGAACGTTTCCCCTGTAAAATCATAATAAATTGCGAACACTCATCTAAAGGATTATTTTAACTAGACATTTATATCGCGTATAAAATATTTATGTAAATAGCTTCACCAGTTCAGATTTTGTACTGAAGAGCAAATAAAAAACACAGCCAAGGGTGTCAGGCCCCACGTTATACTGGGTCCGTAGTCTAGCGTATACAACTTCAAAGAAAAACTCTTAAACTGCTGTGTCTTCTTAAACTCTAACACTTCGTCTTAGTCCAACGAGTCTTGACCAGATCGAAGTTCGTGCGAAAGGTTGCGCAATAATATTTTTAATATATATTTTTTTTGGTACTAATATGGAGCTTAATGATACGCTTAACACAAGCAGTCTTACTATTATAAAATTGTTATTTGTCAAATTTTGTAAATCAAAGATATTTAAAAAGAAACTACTCAAATCGACTAATAGAGGGCTTCTAAAACCAAATCTGTCGATGTTTGTTAGTTTGTTCGAGCTTCACGTAAAAACCAGCGAGTAGATTTTGATTAAACTAGTACAGTCTTAAAAGTACTATTCCGATTTAAATATGCGGCATGTTCAAAATCGGTCCAGTAGAATTGAAGGTACAGCTTAATCCCTGTTTTAGTAGTCGCCGTTAAGGTACGAAAACTCATGTAAGGTGGTTTTAGGCTTTTTATGTAAATCTATGATTGTTTCGATATGTAGCGGAAAAACGACATTCACGAGGGCGGAGTCGCGGGCACTAGCTAGTTCTTTATACGATCAAATATCGTAATCAATTATTTTACATACATACACTCACACCAATATCCTATAAGGGTTGGCAAAGACCATAGTATATACTACATACATACATAGAGTCAGTCACGCCTCTTTCCCATTGGGATAGACAGAGACCACTTCTTTCCACCTGCTACAATCGTTCAATGTAGCAGAGTGGCTATCCGCAGCCTACATTTCGCCCCCGCGGGCAACGAGACGTGTCGGGTGGCGAACCACGACGCCGCCATTTTATAAGGTTAAAAATGTTAAAGTTCCTCATTGCATTCCCGAGTAGCTCGGGAGGCCGGGCTCGCTTATCCGTATACTTAAGTCTATTTGCCGGACAGGCTAAAAGACAAAGTACTCCCTGACCTTAATTTAACAATATTATTAACAACTAAATTATTATTTTATTAACAACTCAATTATTTTAACAATAAAAATATAGGAATATAAATGTGCGAAATTCCGGAGAGCCTATGTTTACACTGGCCACAATTCATCAGCTTATCTGTTCAAACAAGTAGGTATACAAGGTATTAATTTTCCGCTGACCTAAATTATTTTGTGTGAAGTTTGTATGAACCATTAACTTATTAGTTAATTGATAAGTTAGTTTGTTATATATCTCATAAACCATATGACAGCTAATTGGTACTGTGGTAATGACCTTGCTTTCTGTGCCAATGAATCCCGGGTTCAAATCCTGATAGGGACAAACATCGTGTGATGAACACAAAATGTTTATATCCGAATATATATTTTAATGTATTATATATTTTTTATTATATTACGTATTATTTAT
>WUAW01026263.1:732-11465 GCA_017165845.1 Thaumetopoea pityocampa | reverse complement strand
ACGGCCTAATCCCCCTCCTGATCAGTGGAGGTCCGTGCCCCTGTAGTGGGGACGATATGGACTGGGGATGACTCAGGTCGACTAATTATGTGCTTCTGAAACCAAATCCGTCGATGTTTGTTTGTTTGGGCTTCACGTAAAAACCAGCAGGTAGATTTTGATCAAATGATTACAGTCTTAAAGGTACTATTCCGACTTAAATAATGCGGTATGTTTCATCAAAATTGGTCCAATAGAATTGAAGATAGAGCTTGATCCATGTTTTAGTAGCCGCTGTTAAGGTACGAGAGCTCAAGTAAAACTGGTTTTTAGGTTTTTTTATATAAATCTGTATTTTTTCGGGATTTGTCATGTAGCAGAAAATCGACATTCACGAGGACGGAGCCGCGGGCAAAAGCCAGTTAAAAATAAAATCTATATACCTACTACATTATTGCTCTGTAGTGTCGGCATAAGTTCAAAATTTATACATTTTGACTGCACGGATAGCGCAGTGGTTTAAGTGGCCGCTTCTCCATTGCGTTGTCGAGTGCTGTGGGTTCGATCCCCACACGGGACAACAACTTTGTGTAATCCACGAATTGGTGTTCTGTGTCTGGGTGTTGTGTTCCCGTTATTTGAATGTTTCTAAAGTCCCCGCGACACAGGAATTAATCCTAATGCGGGAGGTGACTTTTAAAAAAAAAGAAAAGGAAAGAAATAGTAGCACTCTACCTATTCCTCCTCTCTCAATATCTTGTGGATATTGTGAGAACCAGCTAAGGATACCAGGATAACGAATAACAGCGTAATTCTATGATATTATGCAATCAAAATCTCTTGTGATCTCCAAGACGCCACCCAAGGGCGGAGTTTATGATAAAGTTCTCTTTTCTTAAGGAAGAGGCTCATGACTAGCAGTGGAAGTAGAAATATACATATATTTATTATACACTAAACGTATAACAGAATATTACATTACAGATAGTAAGTACTTCTTAGTTAAAGCCCTGAAAGCGTGTAAAGAGCAGTATCACTGATAAAGTTCAGGAAAAAATTCCACATTTTCACAGCATGCCGTAAAGGACCTATCATAGATAGTTGAAGAGTGAGAAGGTATTCGAAGAAGGAGAGAGATAGCAGTACGCCTAGGATTGCTCTTAGAGATTAAGATAAAGCACTCGCATAAACACACTGAAGATTTAAAATTATGAAAAAAGAGAAAAGAAAGTGAGTAAGAGAAAGGGATGGAAAGAGAATGAAGAAGAACGAGAGAGAGAGAGAATATTTAAGTCTTGGTGCTGCTATAAAAGTGATCACTTCAATTTTATCCGGAATTCCGAGATATGGTTACATAAACCGAATATGAATTAGATACATAACTCTGCAGACGTTCGAGTTTATTGAGAAGTTTCCGAGTAGCATCTAGGAAATAGAATCACCAATCACCATGGTCCAGTAGTGGAAGAGGAATGGACTGAGGAGTAGTAATATAGTGTGATAGACTAAAAATATTGAGAGACTGATAAGTACAGTAGACCTAATTCTGATTATAACCGGCATATGAGTGGGGCATTCCATGTATAGTCGAACGACACGAGTACTCGCTCGTAAAGTTACGAAATTATTGAACGGCGAACGAGCGGCAGACGGGTTCTTTCCGCTTCCGATCTCTGCAGACGTCAGCCGTGTCGCGCCCATGTAACTTGGGTACGATGACTCAATTTAATCACCAATAAGGTCCTAAATAGTTTGTTACAGATTTTTGTTAGCATACCTATAAAATTGAATCGTAAATAATTTTCCTTTTTATGAGTTTTTTTGGATAATTTGAATTTATTACGCGTTCTTTCCGTATTAAAAGATTTTCTTGAATTGATTTTGAGTTGAAACTGCTTCTAATTACATACGTATGTAATAACGTGTATATATATTTTAGATACAGTCACGTGTCTCCAATAAATTTTCGCGTATTGAAATACGATATTAATTCTAAAAATAACATATACGTACTAATTTGTACATTTATTAATTTGTTTATTGACATTCACTCGGGCGGAACCGCAAACAAAAGCTAGTGTAATTACATAAAAAAACATACTTTGTATATTGTATAGGAAAATATAAATAAATTTGTCAATATTTTATTAATAAAAGAAATGTTAAATATATAATTGTTTAGGTTTTCCCTTTCTCAAGGGATAATATTATAAAAATTATTATAAGATAAAAAGATATGATACATGCTTTATCGTGTTATTCAATCAAAATCTACTGCGATCTCCAAGACGCCTGCCGAGCGAGGAGATTATGGCAATCCCTCCTTTTTAAGGGGCAGCAGTGGGCTTCTGTTGGCTGATGATGATGACAATAATGATAAGATAGTGCCTTATAAAAATATTTAATTACTTTTAAAATAATAATATCACACTTACTCTCTATTTTGCCACTTACCAACAAATTATATACAATTATATTAATACTTATATAAAAATTTGAAGCTTAATATCATGCAGGCTTTTAGTTTAATTAATATGTCAAAAACAGTGAAACAGACTTAGTCTTTGAGGCGTGTGATATTTGAGACAGAAGAGCAGACAAGGTGGGTACAACACTGAATTGTCATAGATTAATAATAATATACGTTGTAATGTAATTGGTGGTGTAGTGGTTTTGGACACGGCTTACGATCGAAGGGTCTTGGGTTCGATCCCGGTGCCGTACCACTGAGTTGTTATTCGTAATTCATGTACGGTCTACATTGTAAATAACAATGTACTTAACGGAGAAGAAAAATTTCGTGAGGAAATCTGCATGCTCATATGGGTATATGAAGTTTACCAACCCGCACTAGGCCAGCGCGGTAGACTGTGGCCTAATCCCCCTCCTGATCAGAGGAGGTCCGTGCCCCTGTAATGGGGACGAATATGGACTGGGGATGATGATGATGATGAATATTAATATATTATAGTATTATGGATAATCATACATGCACATTGATCTAGTCCCAAATTAGAATGTTTTCGGTACTAGATAACGATATAGTTATACAGAAAAATAATTATACATATAATTGACATTTACAGATTAACATCCATGCGAGACGTGGTATAAGCATTCGTGCTCATTACATAGTTTGTCCACACGAGGATTAGAAAGCGACACCAATTGGTTATAACGGCCATGATGGCAGGGTCATTTATATTTATTATTCACATAATAAAAATTTCTAGTACTCAGCTTTCGGAAAATTAAAGCACAAGACATATGTTTTTGGGGAAACAGCAGACAATGGTGCTGATTCTGTAGTGACAGAACATAACCAAATTTAGTCCATCCCTATCTTTTTCTAATGTCAAACGCCAAAACGAGATAGCCACAATTTTGGTGCTGTCAGTTTCGTTTAGAAACGTCAAAATTAAAAGATTTAGACGCGATTTCGGAACATACTGACTAAAGATACGCAAAAACTAAAATTTTTTGAAGCGTTTGACAGAAACGTAGGTCGGTACTTGTTATAAGTGTTTACTATCTCGTTTTGGCATTTGACATTAAAAAGATAGAGAGGGACCAAATTTAGTTAAATTCTATTATAACAGAATTTGCACCAATGTGTGTCAATACCGATTGTGAAAGCCATACAAGCCATGAAAAATTCTAGTCTACACCTTCTGCAAATTTAAAGCATACTCTATTAGTAAGCAATGATCTGACTCGTGAAAAATGCTAGTTTGAAGGTACAAAACTTAAAGCTTATAGTTGCTTATAAAACATTCATAATGATGCAAATCACGTTAGAACTATTAAACATTCAAAGAGCTGTGAGGTAATTCTACCGTAACACGGAGAAAAGCCATTTTTAAAAATGAACTTAATACAGGTAAGGAATTTGCAGTAAATTTTCTCTGTTTGTCTCTGCAATAGAGCTCTAAATCGTCAGTATGGTGAAACCAATTTCACGGTAGTTACGACTTTTCACCGTACGACGACAGTATATCTATCATATTCAATAGGAAGCCTAAGAAGATAAACGTATAATTTCTTTACATATTTTTTCATACTTAAAGGGTAATTCTACTTATCTTTCTCAAACAAATCGAACTGAAGTGGGGTAAGGAAGAATTCTTCTTATCAAGATATGTAAGAGGGTATATTCTGTTTTGCTCTTATCAAGATTTGTAAGAGAGTATATTCTATTTTGCTTGATTTGAAATTTTGTAAATTTCACATTAATGTAGGTTTAAAGACATTCTTATGCATGTCAAGCATTATCGCGCACACATGCTCGCAGGTCCCTGTGGCTGGTCACAAGTTATCGAGAAAGACGTCGTGTGGGTATTATTGAGAGCAGGCTCTACATAATTGCTGTCATACATAATTATAATGAAGATTTAATAAGAAAAATTAAGATACATCAGGAGATGGACCAATCAAAACTTTGGTAGATATATGTATAAGAGCTATTTATTTGGACTTAATTTAGACCAAATCAAGTTACAGAAACTAACTATTGGACTTTGGCAAATGAAGAGATGCAGAAAGAAGAAAAATCATTCAACTTTTTGTGTCATTTGTTTGGATATTATTCATGTTCAATTTTACTTAAAAAACCAATTTTTTTACTTAACAGAACTAACTACAAGCTTTACATGACGGTTGTCGTACCTGGAGTCTTGGATCCAAAGGTCTCTGGTGTCTATGGGAGGGAGTTCGGTTTCAGTTGAAGCTGCCGAGTGCTGCGGTGTTGCACCTCTAGGGCCGAGGAATCTTCGCCACGTAGTTCTGCGGCCTAAACAAGATATAAGTTAGGTAAAAAGAAGATTATTTGAACTATATTTAAGACTTTTCTAATTAAAACAATAGCGACATCTCTTTCTGAGAAACGATACCTTGTTTTACAATTTTGAGATTAATTCCGGATATTAAATTTTTTTGTACCGTTAAACAACTTTTTTTTTTATTTACTTGGATTTTATTTAATTTTTGTTTTACTATGAATGTGGGGAATTCTAATACTATCATGGTTTTTGTTTTAAGTTCTTTTTAGAGCATAGTTAATATGAGCCATTACCATCTGACGTCAACTCCGTAATAAGCATAATAATGCTAGCATGCTAGGCGGAAATCGAACACGGATCCTTTTGATTCATGGATTAGAGATTACCATGACTCCAAATCTCGGATCTTCATTATTATTTATGATAATAATTCCGAACAGATAACATGAAATAATTTTTCACATTTGTAAATGAAAAGAAAACCGCTTTATCGACGTATAAAGCGAAGAAGCTTCACGATTTATCCAATCAACGAATATCAAACGTACAATCGGATCGGGAAAATATCCACGCAAATTGATATTCCGAATTCAAAACGCGACTTTTTTCGTATGAAGCGATGATAATTGAATTGATTCTTTCTAGACTGCGTTCGACTAAAGAGGTTATAAGGGCGCTTCGGTTAGAAAATGACGAAACGACTACAGACTCCCGACTACGTTGTGAGAATAAACAGTCTATGTTTATATTAACGACACTTGCCACCTGTTAAAATGTTGACATTAAATTGGATGACACAAGAAATGTTTTCCTCGAGGACGTTTTATGTTATTTTAGGCATGCTCTATGTGTGCGTATCCACATAACGATATTTAAGCTAAGGAAATGTGTACTTGGAAGTACTTAATTTAATGAAATTTAAATATACTTCAAGTACTTAGTAATTACACTAAGAAATAAGAGTTAAACAGCTGCACACTTTGGAATCGCTGTATTACAATAGGTGTCATCATAATCACTAGCTCGTGGAAGGAAGAAGTTTCATGTCCTGAACTGGCTGGACATGAAACTTCTTCTTAAAAAGAGAGATTTGCTATGATCTTTACGCTTGGCAGGCGTCTTGGAGAAACAATAGGTATATTAAATATTACATCACAGCAGCGTTATCCTGCTTTTCAATCAACATCTACTTTGATCTCCAATACGCTTGCCAAGCTTTGAGATTATGGCAAATCCTACATTTTCTAGAAGAAGGTCCAAATCCGCCATGACTTCTACTGGCTAATGATGATTATATTACTCAATACAATTATCATATAAAAGTTTCGATTGTTTTTTTTGTTTTTTGAATTCCATCAATCATCGTAACTAATTTTGTTATGAGTTCGAAAAGCAGTGAAATTTTATTGGTATTAACCCTAGAATTGGATTTCAGAGTAAACCTGCTATAACACTATGTAGCAACGAGACCGATAACTGCACTCAGATACTACGTTGATAGAAAATTCATTGATATGGATGTCTTTAGAGCTCAACCTGAATGCTGTGAATGTCAATAAGCCCCACTAATAATGTTAATTAATTTAAAAAAAAAATAAAAATCAAGTTTTCCATTAAAAAAATAAGGAACAGGTTATAAAAATAAATTCATCTAAATACTATATTTCTCACTCTAAAAAAAAAGTTTACTTTGAAGATTTAACTTTGAAACTAGTTAAAATTTAAAATGCAGTTTAATCACAGTAATCATTTTAAACAAATTAATATTCGGTATCGTTTGGGAAACTGCGTGACATCTTCTCATCAAAAATACCTCAATGCTTTAAGACCAGGGTATTCAGTCAGTGCGTATTGCCAGTGTTGACTTACGGATCTAAGGCACGACCACTGGCTATGGAACTAACAAGAAACTCAAGGTCACCCAGCGAGCAATAGAAAGAGTTATGCTCGCAATTTCTGTACGCGCTGAAACCCGCAGGAAAAGCGTTAGGCCATTCGCACACGGGGCGACTAGCATTTGCTATGTATATCTTATATGGCGCTCGTGAGTCGCCATCATACAATTTCGCTAGAGTCCGCACGACGAGTCGAGTCGTCAGTCGTGAGTCGACGACGCGTCTGACGTCAGTCGCATGCTACTGGCTATACTGATTGCACGCTACGCGACATCGTCTTCTCGAGGAATGCACACTTGATGGGCGTGAATGCGTGACCCCGTGTGCGGACACCACACTATTAGAGTAGTATACCAGTATAGATTGCACCGCAGTCGCGTATGCGTATCAAACCCGAGTCGCCCCGCGTGCGAATGGCCTTAGAGTCACCGATGTAGCGCAAGTGATGGCAACCTTAGGTTATAACGTATAAATGATTTAAGATGCTAAAGTGGCAATTGGTGGGGACATAACTTGCAGAAGCAATGGACATTGGGGCCCGAAAGTACTAGAATGACGACCTTGAACCGAATAGCGAAGTGCGGAGCGACCCCAGAATATGCGGACCAATGACCCAAAAGCTCGCAGGCAATCGGCGGTTGAAGACGGCACATACTCTATGCGGTGATTATTAGAGGAGGCCTAGTTTTAACTGTGCACATCCGTGGGCTGATATGATACTCGATGAATATACGATGATTTGCAGAGCATGTAAAAAATAACAAGGACTTATAAACTATAATTCCCCAGAAATATGTATAGATTCGTGAGTTTTTATAGAAGCCATTAACTTAGGATAAGATTACTTAATAAATGCTAATTAAATTCGTGTAAATTAAAATGAGATTTGAATCTAAATCTATCTACTATTGCAAAATTGTATAACATCATTGTCTTTTGAAATGAATACAATCTTTTGTTTTCTTTGTGTTTGTTTATTTGTTCAAGCTTCACGAAAAACTTGCGATTAGATTTTTGTCATATTATTGCAACCTTAAAAGTATTATTCCAACTTAAATTTTGCAGCATGTTTCATCAAAATTGGTCAAGTAGAACTGAAGATAGTCTGATCTGCCTTTTAGTAACCGCCATCATAGAACGAGAGCTCGGGTAATCATAATTTATGGAGTTGTTTTATAAATCTATAAATATATTAGAATTCTTCATTTAGCGCAGAAACAGATGTTCATGTGCGCAGAGCCGCGGATGAAGACTAGTGCACACATGAACTTTTCAATTAACGTCACAGATCCACTTGACGTTTTAATTGATTAACTGGTTTATACAGCATAATCCCCACATCGCATCACGTAAAGCGCCCTCTGCTGCTCGTATTATAAACAACAGATGTCAATTGTGAGCTCATGTGACATGTCCCGCGGGATTAAACAAATACTCGATACAATAAATTGGAAATACCGTGTTGAATTTATTCGCATAACATTTGCTTGCTCTGTACCACCGTCATGATAATGGCGTAACTCCATATCTTCCTATGTATGTTGTGAGAACCAGCTAAAGTACGTATCAGAATAATGGGCAGCACCGTTTAGCGAGGCACCAGTTATTCAATCAAATGTAGTGCAATCTCCAAGACGCCTGTCAAGCGTAGAGTTTATTGCAAATCCTTACTTTTTAAGGATGAGATCCATTTCCAGTAGTGGATCTCTGCGAACTGATGATTATGATGATGATAGATGTTTAAATTTATATAAAATTTTAAGCGCTTTTCAATAAAATAAAATATTTTTTAGATTATTATCCCGAAGTGAATACTTTCAAAAGGAAAGTTATTCCAAAAAATAGACTCTCTATGCCTTCGAATTTTTTAAACGTAAGAATATGTATAATTTCAGAAGGTACTGTTCAATTATTTCTGTCACTGCAACAGTTTTTATTTATAGAGACATAAAAGAATTTCTCAAAGGAAAGTCGCCGGGAATCATCTTCTTATATGTCTCGCTGGATTATAATAAATACAGGATAGAAGGAATTTGAATCACTATGTTAACAGATCAGCATAAAAGAACACCTCGTTACTAAAATTTATTAAAATGGAGTGCTATCAAAGTGTATCAAGATGGATTGAATTGTATTTAGATTATTGACAGGTTGTGTGCGGGGTAATGAAATTTGACAGCTGGTATGAGATCGTATAGTTTTTCTGAACTCTCAATTGCAAAGGCTTACTGCAAAGAGAGACGTCACATCTCTACGCGATTCCAGAGAATCTATGTATATTGTTAAGAATCCAATTTCTTTTCTTATTCATCGATCGCTTTCTTTTGTTGAGCCAGTATTGTAAAAGATTTCTTAGCGAGTTACTCGCAAAGATTTTGTCTTTCATTTCATCCCTCAAAGCTTAACATCATGTGCTCGCAGGCATATTGTTTAATGTGACATTTGGTTGAACGACAAGACATTTAAGTGAATGGCATGGTAGATCAAGGTTGTTTTTTAAGGGTTGAGAAGTTCAAGAGAGAACGTTGGGTCATATATTGATCATTTTAGTGCCGAAATAAAAATGTATTGTCGACGTTCGTATATTAGTATACTTATGTCCGTGAACTATGCTCATATGAAAGTGTCTCAAGATAGATTGTCTCAGGATTTTAATAAGTCGAGGAAAGCCTTTTCGTATTTTGTATATATGAAGTTATAATCAAATTTTTGTGGTTGTATCATTTGTATACGCCTGGTTAATTAAAACTTAAGTATC
This sequence comes from Thaumetopoea pityocampa, assembly GCA_017165845.1. Classification (NCBI taxonomy): domain Eukaryota; kingdom Metazoa; phylum Arthropoda; class Insecta; order Lepidoptera; family Notodontidae; genus Thaumetopoea; species Thaumetopoea pityocampa. The sequence continues at coordinate 2,055 of WUAW01026263.1, read as the reverse complement.
AACCTAATCGTCACCAGGATAGTTATTTGGAAAAAATGATATATCTAAAAACTGTTTCTGTCAATTTTCAACTTAAGTTTCTTTAAAAGGACCCACCTGCCTGCTTCTATCTTACTTGTTACAGTATTTGAATTTAAAAAATATATATATATATGCTTTCGTAAATACCATGTGTGAATATTTGTATGCGTGCGTGCGTACGTGCGTGTTTATGTGTCCGTATAAGTATGTTATTTTATAGTATGATATATTATAATACATACCTAATTTGACACATGACCAACAGAAGTACGGTATCTTGTTCATAGTAATTATTTAACTAAATTTAATTCATTATTATATGACACTACCGGCAAATACGTATGACATCAATACTCTCCGCCCAAAGGTTGCCTGGAAAAGGTTTTTAGCGATAAGACCAATAATTGTGTGTCAATAAAGAGTTATCTATCTGTCTATCAATATGAATGTTTGTTGTTATTAAGTATATGTTGTCTTACAGTATGAAAATTTCTTAATATTTGTAGTAATTTTAGTTTGTAATAAAAGATTTCTCTAAGACATACATATATCCTACACCTAGACTGAAAACAATTTGTTTAATTAATTTATAAGATTAACATAAATCACAACTTTCTAATTATTAATTTTCTATATGAAGTATATATAAGCAATCCTTAAATTTTTTAAAGTAAATACTTAATGATTTAAAGTTTTAACTTCAATGAATATATTTATATATCTATCCTGAATGCTGCAGATTTTCTATTAAAGCAATTCTTGTAATCTAAACTCTTTCAAACAAAACATAACAATAACAGTTGACAGTTAAATTTTAACAACCTTTTTTACAAACCTTTTTTGCTTATGCAAAGCTATATATAAAATAAATAAAAAATCTCCCGTCCTATATGTACTTATCCCACTTGAAAACATTAATCGTAGTAGTTTGTCTCAAACCCAACGGTTCGTGAACAAATATTAGTAGAAGTTCCGCGTCAGAAATTTGGGTTTACTTTATTATATCAAACAGAATGCTTTCAATGGATTAATATTTGACGGGGTGGCATTTGTCACCCCATATACTAAATACATATTCAGCCAGACATTTATGTCGCTAAGGGTTTTCATAAGAATTTAACGGCTGGCGTAATTGGAATTTGGTGACAAACCGGGCTTAGGTTGACTTATCTAAAGATAATGATACCATTTATTATTGTTTGTAACTTAGTTGATGTCGTAATTATAACACACAAAACAACGATCAAATTTCTCGAAGGACATGGCTGCACACAAGCATATTTGTTTGAAAAAATAGACTGT
>WUAW01026257.1:6392-16555 GCA_017165845.1 Thaumetopoea pityocampa | reverse complement strand
ACGTAGGTGTCCATGCTAACACGGCTGGTTTCAAGTTGCGCAATCCTTCCAGTGAATCGCAGGTGTCCATGCTAATACGGCTGGTTTCAAGTTGCGCAATCCTTCCAGTGAATCGCAGGTGTCCATGCTAATGTCGTTATAATGGGTGGTCGCTGCTGGTGGCCAAGGTGTTGTCTCCATGTATTATGGATGCGTAAGAGTTCTGCCTGTTTGTTTGTTTTGGATAAAGTTCAAAATGGCTGAATCAATTTTGACGGAACTTTCATTATCTAGTACATAATTCTTAGAGCATAATCTTGTTACAAATTCAGCGTTTCATTTTCAGTGTAAAGAAAGCAAATATATTGAAATGGGAATATTTAAGATACGTGATATGAGTGCGATTACAAGATATTGTTATGAATAACCTCAATCAGGCTCAAGGGAGTTTGAAACTTACGGTATATGTATTAAGGTTGATATCAGAATTCATATACTTTCGTAGGTAGATACGTGGTTATTGGTGCTCGCATAGAACTACCAATGTTCTATGCTTGCTCGTTATTTCGATAAACAAGAACTTCCCAGAGTATTAAGTTCCTAATTCGTGTGCCGAGTTCGTGTGCCATGTGCACACGGGCGATTCGCAAGAACACCTTCATAGCTAGGGACTGTAAGTACATTAAAGGAGACAAGACTAGTATGTTAGGTAGACTGGTAGAAATGCCTAAGGCATTAAGTCCACTTTTACATATTATTATTATACATGTTGTATATGAAGTGTTAATAAATAAATAAATAAAGCACGAATAGACCGGTCGTGCTCGCTGACCTGACCAGAGGCGTCTGAAAGCTTCAGATCACGGAACTAAAGATTCTAACTGCATTCGTAACTTATCTGAAGCAGATGAGAATAATAACAGCAAGCAGAAGACTTGCCTGTGGCTGCACACTGCAAGTGCAGTGGGTGTGCGTCGGTCGTGGGAAGTGTGACCGCCGCCACCGCCCATCGCCCACCGCTAGTGCGCACCCTATCAAGGGTCATTGAGAGTCGAGGTGAGTGCCACGCGCCACTTCAGATGCATTCACCATCACGTCGCACTCTTTGCGGAGCACATGTTATGAACAGGTTTATATGAAACACTCTCATTGGCTATTTACTTCAAGGATATTTATAATAAATCTTTATCAGACATTCCATATACGAGTAAATACATACATACATATAGGTTTGTATATTTGTAACTAAATCACGCCAAAGCGACAGAAACGATTTGGATGATATTCTTTACTAGCTTTTGCCCGCGGCTCCGCCCGCGTGAATGTCGATTTTCCGCTACATGGAAAATCCCGACACAATTATAACTTTATATAAAAAGTCTAAGAACCACTTTTACTTGACCTGGCGTATCTTAATAGCGGCTACTAAAACAGGGGTTAAGCTGTATCTTTAATTCTACTGGACCGATTTTAATGAAACATGCCGCAGTATTTAAGTTAAGTTTAAGTTATAGTACCTTTAAAATACCGTAATAGTTTAATTAAAATCTACCCGCCGGTTTTTGTATGAAGCCCGAACAAACAAACATCGACGGATTTGGTTTCAGAAGCCCTTAATTAGTCGATTTGAATTTGTTTGTTTTTAAAATATCTTTGATTTTTGAAAATTTGACATTTAATAATGTTATAATATAGATGGATGTAATTAAAACAATACTGTTTAAAGAAATAGGGTATGAGCGAGGCCACGGACAACAACTAGTATACGGAAGTTATCCTTATACCCCATACACACCATGTGCCATATTAAGTTTCTTTGTAATTTGTTTGTTTATTTGTGTAATTTTTAAATAAAGATCCATGCGAGCGGAGCCGCGCACCGTACCTAGTAAACATGTAAATATTTATTTCATTATAAAAACAATGTTAAATGCATAACATTGTTTTTATAATGCAGTAACTAGAGCAGAAACTGCTTAACATAAATTACGCGATCTCTCGTTTTTCTCTCAGTATTTTAAAATTAAGTAGACAAATTGCTGAAATTCATTAACTTCGCGAATTACGAGATAACGTTGTTTGACTCGTGGAGTCTCTACGTGGTTCAACTCAAACAGTCTCCTGCAGGCGCGGTATCATAGTTAGGATTCAGACTAGTACTACGCTCGATAAACGCATTTCTTCCACCCTGACATTCATCACCATCACTACCCGTGGATGTCCACTGCTCGAGATGGACCTTCTCCTGAAAATCTTCAACATTCTTAACAGTCAGCCCAACGGGTTCCATGTACTAGTTACAGCTTTTTTACAAACGCATTTGGTCTCTTTTTAGAACAGTAGATACCTTCTTCTTCCGAATCGCTTACTGAATATGGTTGTTCTACCACTATGTCTTCTTGCAATATCGCGATCACCTTTAGAAGTGCCAAGAAGTCGCCTACCTGCCGTAATGGTTATTAAACAGATCTTGTCCCAGATCGCCTGGGACATCTCAGTTGGGGCATTGTGTTTAAGGTGCCCAATTTCAGCCAAGTAATTGATTTGGATAAAGTTGTATCCCTTACAATACAACATCAGATGCTACGTGTTCACAATGGCTAAATGTGACACAATGCAGGATCTAAATATGGAAACCCTGCTCCATATTAGCTGTACCCATCGCGAACAACCTCGGTCTCCCTAGAAACCATAGCCAGAGCCCAAGCCACTATACACTTACTTTGGACAAACCGTTGGTGGTTGACGCATTTTAGTACATTAAGTATTTACCTACTGTGAGAAACTGCATATCCTAATCTATATTATTATAAAATTGTTAAATGTTAAATTTTGTAAATCAAAGATATTAAAAAAAACTACTCAGATCGACTAATTAAGGCCATCTGAAACAAAATCTGTCTATGTCTGTTTGTTCGAGCTTCATGCAAAAACCAAACAGTAGATTTTGGTCAAACTGTTACAGTCTTAAAAGTACTATTCTAACTAAATACTACTACTGTCTCTTCCTATTCCTTCCGAGATACTAGTATCCTACAATCCTTTTCCCAAATTCCATACTCCTTGCTCAATACACCATTCCTATCTCAACCTCTTTCCTTTCCTTCCTTTTCGTGGGAACGCAATGAGGCATTTTAACGCTTTTGAGCCTTAAAATGGCGGCGTCGTGGTTGGCCACCCGACACGTCTCGTTTCCCACGTGGGCGAAAAGTGGGCTACGGGTAGCCACCTTGCTCATAGCAAGTGGAAAGAAGTGGTTTCTGCCTACCCCAATTCTTCGGTAGTTTAGTGGTCAGTATACCCGCCTGTAACGCGGTAGACCGGGGTTCGATTCCCCGCCGGAGAGCCAGGGAAAAGGGCGTGAGTGTATGTATGTATATATGTTTTAAATAACATCATAGATATTTTGACATACTAAGGGTCATCAATCGGCACGGACGCGCGTCGCGTCGGGCGTTCAGCGCGTTCAACAATCTCCGACAGTCGACGCGCTATATGTAAATTCTTTATGTAAAAGTAGGTACAGTCGCGTACTCAACACATTTCTTTCGTATTAATAACATTTAAATGATTGCTGCATGGCGCCGGCATACTTATAACGATGTTCAATTTATTTCTGTGGGTGCTGTAATAATTAGTTAAAAGATGCACCAAAATGTTGGGGAGTAGCGTTGTCTTGCAAATCAACCAACATCTATTGTGATCCACAAGACGCTAGGCCTGCAGATTATCGAAAATCCTCCGCTTTTATAAAGAAAGCTTTCAGGAGAGGAATTCCACGAACTGAAAATTGTGATGATAAATATATAATATATAAATGCAAAAGTTTAGGTGTTTGCTTGACTGACTGATTTACGTCAAAATGGTTCAACTGTTTTGGATGAACCTATCTCATCATCATCATATCAAACGATCGTATTCCAAGCGTCTATGAGCTGACTCCATTCATCGGCTACCCGCAACCTTAAGTCAACAGTCTATCTAGCAGCACCTTTACTTTCTAGGTGACCTTGACCTTGACCTTGAGTCTTCTTATGAGTCCTAGTCTGTAGCCATGATCCTTATGACATCACTGGCAAGACGCATTGACTGAGTACCTTAAGGTATTGCAGCATTTATGCGAACAAGATGTATTCCATATTATATCTATTTGGTAATACATTTTAGCGCTCGCCTGTACAGTATTAAGATGTCAATGATTTGTATAATCACATTCAACTGTTTGCTTATAAATTTATTCAGCTTACGTATTTTGAACATAAATATTAATACATGTTTTTATCACGTAATAATTATGAATTATATCATAGAATACATAATTCGTATATCCGAAGCACATTTGAAGTCTATGTTGATTATATAGGTCGAGTGAGAGAGTTTATATGAAAGAGATGGAACATGGAGTATATCCTAGTAATCATAGAAGCGGTAGCTGTATATTGTTCAGTTCGTCCTTATATTGTGTCCTTATATTGTTCAGTCCGTCCAATATATTGTGACACAGTACGCCACCGGACTGAAGATCAAATTAATTAGAATAAGTATAATTATCGAGGCTGCCAGTATAAAAATCTGAAAGACCATCAGACAGAAGAAATTCAAAAGCCTTGTTTAATATTGAAAACTGACTTTAACAGATACACTTAATATTTTATTGAAAGCCATCCCAAATCTTACAACGGTGAAGAACAACTGGCAGCGGTGGATTACAAGCAGATTATTATAATTCGCCGCCAGTCAGCCGCCATACACAACCACTGTCATTTAGTCCGCTGTCATTACGAACAGTGAGTGCGCAAAAATGTCCGCCAGTCACCGCGTATTCAGCGGACAGGTCACCACGAATTCGCGTCCGTTCACGTGAAAGGTCCATGATCTCGCAGTTCTCGTCTCACTTGCGTCTTATTCATATATAGATTAAGTATAACGGGTGCTGTGATTATTGAAATGTTACGCGAAAGGAGAATGTAGGTTCGGGTGACTCTGAGGCTTTGATATACTCGTGAGCAGCACAGACTGATCTCTGATCTTAAACTAATTTATATTTATTAATATACGTTCATGGGACCTTATGAAGAGATATAAGATTGTACATTATAACTAACCATGAGGGCGTGCAAATGAGCGCTGTGCTGAACCCGCGCTCTTATTTTTAAGTGCAATTAGAGAAAGAAATCCTAACTAATATTATAAATGCGAATGTGAGTTTGTTTTTTTGTTACGCTTTCAGGCCTTGACTACACAACCGATCATCATGAAATTTTGTATATACGTTGTCAGATGTGCAGAGAAGGACACCTACCTATTATCTCGAAAAGAAAAAAACTGCTCTCGAAGGATAAAATAAATAGTTTTATATGATCATCCGATATCAACGCGAGCGAAGACGTGGGTATAAACTAGTATGCTGATAAAATATCAAAAATTATAATCTTATTATGTTCATTTCTCAAAAGAATCATCGTCATCAACAACCGCTGGTAGTCCACTGCTGGATATGACCTAAAAAGGAGGGAAGTGGGAACTCTCCACATTTGGTAGGCTTCATAGAGATCACAGACGATTATGATTGAATAACAGGATAACGCAGTAGCGAGCGTTCATCATACCAGTCCACAGACGTCCACTGCTGGACACAGACCTCCTCCAATGATCGCCACAAAGAGCGGCTATGAGCTGCCTGCATCTACCCGTATTCGCTTTCCGGCTCGCAGTCGCCGCTCCATCATGTGCCTCGCCCACTGCCACTTCAGTCTAGTCAGCTACGCCGGCGACTCTAATTCATTAACGTTTGTGTGTTTAGGCCTTCTATGGCATTCTTCTAATGATTTCCACACCGAGCGACTATAAGTGCTCGTGGCTTAATTATAGACTTAATTAGGTCATTGATCCCCTTAATACTAACCCCAATGTCCATCGGATCTGCGAGTATGTGCTCCGTCCACGACCACTTGAACCTTGCAGTCCTTTGAGCCACGTCGGGGACTTTAATTCTTCTGCAGATTTTCTAGTTACGTTATTTTTCCGTCGAAGAGACTCCGAGCAGAGCTTTCCCCGTTGCTCACAGGATGACCTTGAACTTCCTTATAAAGACCATAGCCTGGCCATTTCTTGGGTCCGTAAATCATCGCTGACAATATGCAATTGCAATGCTAATTAAACGCCCTCGCGGTAATTTTAATGTTTTTGTGAAGTCTGCCAACACGGTGTTAACTTTCTACCGCTACCAATTTCAACTCCCGCAGTTCACCTCGTCACCCATTTAAGGATACGGTCGTAATGTTATTGTCACTATGATATTATTATTTTTATTTTGATGTACCAGGATAAGGGGCACCGGTGTTATTCGACCAACGTCTACTGCGAACTCAAAGACATCTGCCGAGCGTGGGATACGACAAGTCCTTCCATTTTGTGGAGGAGTGTCACGTCCGGCGGTGAACTTCCACGAGCCAATGATGATGATGATGATTATTGTTACGTACGGTCGTGTATGTTGAATGAAGGAAGGTCACTCGAGGTGTTAGTCGCGAAAAGGCACTTCATTTCTAAATTACGGTGGACAGGCTGTGTCGTCACGGGTCCAGACACCGTCTGATTGTGAGTGGCAGGTGGCGTGACGCACCCGGGTGTCGAACCGATGATAACATCACTTGCCGCGAATTGATTATATGTGTGCCGCTATAGTTGCAGAGGCGCAAGCGACAAGCGAGAAACGATTAATTAATTATCCGCGTAGTGTTTTTTAAGTAAATACGGTACACACGACTTTCTACTAACACCACTTTTATGCTGTCAATATAAAGGTTGTCTAGAAAAGAAGGTACTATGTGATAAAACCTCCCATTGCACATAGTGTATTTTTTCGAAAATATATAAAATAAAGACCACAATAAAGTATTTATTGTGGTCTCTATTTATAATTAGTAATCTATCTATGGTCTTGAAAAACGAGTGCTTGAACCGGAAGGTGATTCTATTTTCGATAGGTTGCCATAAGAAACGACGGGTCATGAGTAATATCAAACGATGCCTATAACCCGTCTCATGTAGTAGCATATGGATGTGAATGATTTTTCAAAACTAATAACATATTCAAATTTAAAATTCAAAAATAATAACAAAAAAATATTCCAATAAAAAACATTGGACTAATGATGGAATAACGGAATCTCTGCTATAGTACACGTAAATGTATTAGATTCGGTCCAGAGTAACCAGTTACTCTCGCTGACTGTTTGACTGATAGTGATCTGGATTTCATTATAAAATATTACTCCATTTTCCTGTAAATCAACAGAATTATTTTAAGCCGGGGTTCTATAGTAAATAATAGGAAATTTAAAAATTTCGCATGAAATAACAAACGAAAGTTACCCAATGAAAAATTGTAGTACAAACTAAACGAACTAAGTACCTATTGGTCGAAACACAATATGTAAAATTAATTTAATAAATTCAAAAAGGTTCTTAATAATTTAATAAATATGAATAAAATTATACTATAGATTGGCCGAGACATTATTTTTATTTAATTATAAAATTTAAGTAATATTAAGACAACCCCTCAAAAAAGTCCCTGTGAACAGTTTCGACGTAAAGTTATCAGACATTACGTGGAAATTTCGAGCCTATTCTAGCCTATTATATGATTTATATGCGGCACAAGGTTTGTACGAATGTGTTGAAATGGTGCTCATAACGCACCTCGAGAGCGTTGTCGCTCGCCGCTCGTGACTCCCGCGTCGCCACCCAACGTGTCAGGAGTGCGTACAGTAGATCCATGCGTTACAAGAGCAATGCTCCGCAGGGCGGCGCGCGCGGCGTTTGTACGTGCGCGCGCACCCGCTCATTACACGCACCTACGATGATCGTTACACTCTCATTACACAACGTAACTATAAGTGGGACTTACCTGTTTATTTGATGACTTAATACTCAGATATTATTACAAGTAAACAATTTATTTCGTTTGTCTCCAGGGGCCAAAAGTGATTAACGGCGTCACGACAATTCTTCGTCTTTCTTCTTAAAAATTTATATAAGAGTGTAAATTACAGCCTTTGTAATATAAATAAATCAATCGCCTAATATTTAAATAATTAATAGATACCTTTTGCTAAATAAATATCCCTAATTACCTATAATATTTAAATCCACGCCACTTTCGGATGTCAAGGTGCCCAAAACGCTAGCGGCGTTGCTACGTTGGATGGCAACACTAATTTGTAGATCAATGAAAATGTCAGCTTATTGGTCACCAGATGACACCACCAGACGTTTAGAAATTTCTCGAAACATCCGGCGGCCTTCTGACAGCCGTGGGCTTAAAGTTTTTACCATAAACGCCTCAAATATATATCCCGAACCCAGGTGCTTGCGGTTACTTGCGGTGCTTGAGGCATTCAGCACCAGAAGCAGCGCCATTATACCAAGCACGCTGAGACCGATGAATTCATCGGTTGAATTCTCATCGCCTGTATTCATTAGGTCGAATTCCTAATTCTGACGCGGTGTGATACGAATCTGTTTCCAATGCGCCTTTCTATAGTTATCGACTTTCGTCTGCAGTGGGTCGCAGGGCTCATTGTTGATATCACAGATCACGGTTGATATCAACATTNCTCTCATCGCCTGTATTCATTAGGTCGAATTCCTAATTATGACGCGGTGTGATACGAATCTGTTTCCAATGCGCCTTTCTATATCGACTTTCGTCTGCAGTGGGTCGCAGGGCTCATTGTTGATATCACAGATCACGGTTGATATCAACATTTCAAGATCGGAAGCGATCAAACTAAAAACAAACGGTGCGTTCGCTTGCGGTACGTCATTAATATTACACGCCGTCTGTGCTGCGTTGGACCACGATGGAACTGGTAGTCGAAATTACGCCCAATTTCGATTTCGCACATGGTCACAGAAACAACGACAGGAAAGAAATATGAAACAGAGAACCATAACAAAAAAAGAAAAAAGAAGTGGACAACTATTTTAAAAGAAAAGTCATAGCTTTTTAATAAGTAATTTGAATTATACTCGCCAGTATTAAAAATCGGCAATTTCATAGGTATGTAACTACCTAATATCTATCTATAATGTTATAAAATTGTTAAATGTCAAATTTTTATAAATCAAAGATATTAAAAAAAAGCTACACAAATAGACTATAAAGGTAAAATAATTAAAGGTTTCAAAAACCAAACCCGTTAATGTATGTTTGTTTGTTTGTTCGAGCTTCACGCAAAAATCAAAGGGTAGATTTAGGTCAAACGGTTAGTTTTAATTTTAATAGTACTATTTCGACTTAAATACTGCGGCCTTTTTCATCAAAATCGATCTAGTAGAATTGAAGATACAGCCTGATACCTTTTTTTAGTAGCCGCCGCTCAGGTACGTGAGCTTTTAAGGTTTTTTTTATATATAAATATATGATTGTGTCGGGATTTCCCATGTAGCGGAAAACCGACATTCACGCGGCAGTTCAGAATCATTGACGACTTACATAACGGCAAATCAACATTGTCATGAAATTAATATATAATTTTATGTATGACCATTATTATCACGTAGTTTCTAAGATCTGCGATTATCACGTTGAGCACCATGCGACTTCCGCCGCGCGGAGCGCGCTGCCGATAGACGTTGGTGTGGCGGTGCGGTGCGGCGAGGCGCACCGCACCACCAACGGATTGCAACGTACTCGGTACAGCTGGGTGAATATATTGGGAACGTTGTTTCTTACCGCAGTAGAAGATATTTACGTTTAGAATGAAACGCATGTGGACATTCATTCAACACGTTACGTGCCGAGTCTGTTCTTGTTGTTGAGTTGTTCTTGTTCTCATAAGATTTCATTTAAATCCATTAAAATGCATTAATGCTATAATAAATATAAATTAAATGATTTTTCAGTAATGACATAAAAAGGATTTTTTTTAGTTTTATACCATTTAGCTGCAGGATACATTTTGGAGAGTGCGCAGGAATTACACGATTTAATTCCTCCATCCCTCTTTCACTATCAGACTACTAGGCGCACGGCGGGCTAGCACTCCTACCTCGACGTACCTCCTACGTCGTGCCATCCGTACGAAGCGATTTGCTTCTACATTCACAATATCGCTCATCCAATAGAACAATGACGTAATTACATTTTTGCAATTTATCAGAAGAAGCGTTTC
>WUAW01026237.1:35966-46614 GCA_017165845.1 Thaumetopoea pityocampa | reverse complement strand
GACAAAATTTGGAAGATGAAATATATTAATTATTTTAGTATTATAGTTAATAAATTCAATTTGGAATAATTGTTCACTATTAAGCTGTAAGAAGTATTTTTTAAATTTTGATTTAGGAATTTTTTTAAATCGCTTCTTTTAGGTCTTGGGGCATTTTATTATATATTTCGGGCAACATATTACAAAGACGTCTTTTTCCATAAATTCTCGAAAACCTTTTTGGGGTGTTAAGTTTATTGTAAATCACTTCTTTTAGATACGAAGGAACCTATCTGTAGTAGTAAGCTCGAGCAGACAATAAAAATAACCTATACACTTTTTTCTATTAACCGGTGAAAATAACTGCCATATTCTGCCGCATCAAGCACCCGGATACAACAAATATGTTGGGCTTGTATCCACTAAAGTCACCCAACATCTTCCTACGGTCCCGGAACCATGAATGATTTAAATTTCTAGCTGTAGTGAAATCGTTTTGAATTCTGAGGGTAGAACTTAGGGTATCAATTATATATCTACATATACAAGTACATTAGTGTTTATGTAAAAACAAGCATGACCCGCGATCGAAAAAATCTAAAAACAAACAAATTAACCTACAAGTTTCAACCACTTATGGGCTTAATAAATCAGTATTAAGCCTATACGTTGATGATTTAATGATGCAAGACACGATTCATGATTGAAAGGTCGCGGGTTCGACCCGGTTCCGTACCACTGCGTTATTTCAAACTCATGTACAGTCTACATTGCAGACACTACTAATATTACTCAACCGATAAGGAAAATTTCGTGAGGAAACCTATTTGCCCGCATGAGTGTTTGAAATCTACCAAACCGCACTGGGCTAGCATGGTAGACTTCCGCTTAATTCCCCCTCTTATAAGCAGAGGTCTGTGCCTCTGTAGTGGGGACGAATATGAATTGGGGAGGATGACATTTATCTGACGTCGGAATAATTCAAGGGAAAAGATGAGGTACTACAAATAAAATAACTGCACGTTATCACGTTCAAAGATCAGTCATCACTCCTCAATCTGCACCCACACTAAAGAACCGGGCAATAACGTTTACCTNTAAGGAAAATTTCGTGAGGAAACCTATTTGCCCGCATGAGTGTTTGAAATCTACCAAACCGCACTGGGCTAACATGGTAGACTTCCGCTTAATTCCCCCTCTTATAAGCAGAGGTCTGTGCCTCTGTAGTGGGGACGAATATGAATTGGGGAGGATGACATTTATCTGACGTCGGAATAATTCAAGGGAAAAGATGAGGTACTACAAATAAAATAACTGCACGTTATCACGTTCAAAGATCAGTCATCACTCCTCAATCTGCACCCACACTAAAGAACCGGGCAATAACGTTTACCCCAACAGTAAGCCCGCTAAGTACCCCCGCACACTTGCGCCCATTTGTCGCAACAATACGCTACTAATCGCACGACAAAAGCACGGTTTAGATATAAATACAAATCGTGTTGTTTTCGGTCGGAACCCCTGGCGCGCCCTCGATTTTAGAAGGACTGTACATTAGGTTGATAGTTTGCAAGGCTTTTGAAAATTATAGAATAAGTTTTATATTTAATAATGTACCTTATGTACAATAAAAATATTGGGTACATCTGTATTTATCCAATATTTTATGCCATAAAGTACCTTATTAAGTATAAAATATAAACCAGGTAACAACATACGTTACATTCTTAGAGCGCACTTTCCTACACGCACCTGATAATTTTATATATAATTTATCTATAATTTTCTTTTTTATCTATAATTTTATTTTTATCTATAACTATTTGTTATCTATAATTTTATTTTTATTTATAACTTTATTTCTTATTCAGAATTTTATTTCAAGTAACTTGACGTAAGTAAACGTACCTTTAGAACTCCCTACCAAAGCGCGTAGAGAGCAGAGTGCTGAGATTTTTATTATTCGCAAGTGATCGCATGCGCATCGCAGCGGCTCCGCACGCATTACCGTGACGGACTGAATAAATTATCGCCTTTTATAAGGGTGGTGTGTCCAACAGTTTTATTGGGGTGGATCTGAACTCCGAGAGGGTTGAAAGAGCCACATGTCCAGATCGCTTGTTTAGTTTTAATTTAATTTGATCTAATTTTTTTTATTGTTGATCTTATTATCTGTTCTTAAATAGCTTAGTTTTTCGAATCTCTCTAATTGTGTTTTCGGTGAAGATTTCATTCAAATTATAGTTGCAAATCAGTTAAATAGATATCAATTGTTATTCATCAGTTATAAACAATGATAGCTTAGTGATATGACCATATATGGCAAGTCTTAGATTTTGAATTTCAATCTAAGGACTTTTCAAAAACATGTGCGGATGAATAGTTTGATAATTATCATTCGCTTCAAACAACGAAGGAAAATATCTTGAGGATGCATGCCTGAGTGATTTTTCGACAACGTGTGAAGTTACTGGATCACAAAATCTACGAGAAGAAATTTAGTGACGTTAATATTAAGTCGGCACCACGTAATTGATTTCGATATATTGATGAAGTAAATTTTGAGTTAAAATTAATGAAGAATACTTCATCATTACTATCATGTCAATCCACAAACTTGCACTAGCTTCCTTCAATGAGCGGTTGTGAGCCGCCTACAACTTTATGTGCAATTAAATGATTACAAGCGACCCTGACTTCACCCATCCCCCTTTCCAGTTCAGATCCCTACCCAACATCCATCAGTTCTGCGAACTATATGTCCCATACATTACTACATCTGCCATATAAATTTATGAGCTTCGAGAAAAATATTTAAATCATTTAAACCTCTTATAAAAATTGCATCTAACCTAATATTAAGTTTAAACGTTCTTTTAAATCGATACAGAAAAATAATTTAAATCTAGCATTAAAGTTAATCTGCGTTTTAATAAGGTGAATAAGTGGGACGGCTGATTGCTGTTCATTTATTGACCATGAAATATTGATATTCAGTGAACATGTATCACGCTCTATGAAGTTACCGGAGCGAATGAAATCAAAACAAACGTCTGTACACAACGGAATTTCACGCGTAACTGAATCAATTATTGTTGTACCGTCATTTAGGTGCGGACGGAGGGGCGCCGGTTCGACTCCCGCGCAGCGATAATTCTGTATTACAAACTGTTGGGGTGGCACAATAGATGTCAGCATCTAAACGCCTGCGGTATTCCGGCTTATTGATGTTAACTCGGGGGGTGGAATTTTGATTTAAATCTGGCAGATCCTGGTTCAATAATTACAATTTCAATAATCATTCAATCATATGGACTGTAGTGACCTAATAGACTTTTCTTGATTGTTGTGTATTAGAAACCACGTCTTCTGGATCAGAAGATTCAAAAGATGTGGCTTCGACTCCACAGATTTGGTATCAAATATATTAAAGATGAGTGATTTGTCCGATTTAATTAATTATTTATATAAGTTTTCAGGAATTAATTATATAAATTTTCAAGTTAAAATAATAAGATTTTAGTCATTGAACGTGTGCGTTTCTCGACTTCTATCAAAGTCTGCTGTACCTATATGAATGTAGAACGGGTACAGACGATGGACTTACTGGCTGACATAGACCCCATAATTCCTGCAAGGTTTCATATTCACTAGACTCATTATTCTCGTTAGTGTTACCAAAAAAACAGTCTTGTTCTTGCTTGCAAGACTGGCCGAAAAAGATACGATACTGCGAATGGAGATAGACTATGAATCATTATCATCACCTTCACATAGCGAAGCTACGGGTTTCAGCTGGTTTCATATGAACACCGAATAGCAGTAGTCTTGATAAGGTCAAAACCTAGTTCGATAAGTAGTGATTAGGTCTCGTAAGACTTACAAAACTCTTGCAGTAAGTGCAGATTGAGTATGAAAGAAACCTGAACCAACATGAAAACCTGATCACTCAGTCTTGGTTTTGCACCAAGACTGACTGAACCAAGGTGAATCTTGTCTAGGTCTTGCAAAGGCAACACTAATTCTTGACTTCCAAACACAGAATATACCTATTTTTTTTAATGGTACGGTTAGGGACCATAAGAACTATATAGTAAAGACAATAAGCTATCTCAGTCTACTTTTGAGCTCACAAAATTTGATAAAACCTTTGATATTACAGTTATAAGGTGTTAAAAAATTATCGATCGCTAATTAGTACTATTTGCGCATCCAGCTCTTCCATCACCGCTATAATGGCGTTATTACACCATGCTCCATAATAACTGATGATGGCAGGAGTTAAATCTGTATATGGGTACAAAATATTATACAACGATCTTATCTATTTTATTTCAAGCCTTTGCTTGAAATAAAATAGATTAAATTATATTTACAAATAAAATTATATTTTATATTCTTTAATATAATATATTTAATATAAATATAATTTTATTTGTATCAGAGCAAATTTTCCGCCAAAAGTTCTTTCAATAGTGACATTTATGATATTACATCCATTTTATGTCAAATAGAAGGATATGAAATTGCATCAAGTAAACAATAATTACACTCGTACGTGATAGTTCCGTTTTCTTTTGCTGTAGGCACTGTTATTATGTTATTTTTAAGTGTTGTGAAAACTAGTTTGAAAATATTTTAATAGTGTTTTATTTCGCTTATAAAAATAATAAAACAAGAAATTACTTTATTACTCCGAATATTTGTATTTTTAAAAATCATTAAAAACCCTATGAGTCCTCATGTAAAAGATATTTGTGATATAAGAAACGCTATTTGTAAACAAAATATGGAAACTAATATGTTAACTTATTAGTTAAATGTTAGCTATTGCTAACATTGAGCATATGATTTCATAAACATCAACTACGAAAAGTTTATATGAACTTGGATGAGGCGAAAGAGGTGTGTCACGATCATAGTATATGGCAAACTACAGTATTTGTCTACTCCCATGTGATATGTGTGTATATGAAGTCAAGGATTGGGTAGGTTGTCAAAAATCGATACTGTTTTATGATTATTTCCTTTATTTACATTACTATTTAGAGCCTCTCTTTTACAGCGTACGTTGTCAATTGCATATCCGTCTCAAGCGCGAGAGTAAAATCTGGTTTAATTTTTTTTCTTTCTGCCTTCACTGAGTAATGAAGTCAACTAGAGTTAAGATTTCCACGTATAGGGATTAAGATTTACACAACGCTTCACCGTTGTCTGACGACTGATTAGTTTAGTAGCAGTGATACTGCTTCCTGTACCAATTGGTCCCGGGTGCAAATCCTGATTGGGACAACGGTGTAATGACCACGAATGTTTGTATCCGCGTCATGGATGTATATCTGTATATGTATTAGCATTCATCTATATACGTAAGTATATCGTCGTCTAGTACCCAAGATACGGAATTCTAATTTGGGGCTAGGTCAATCTGTGTGAAAAAATTGTCCATAATGTTATATTATACTAGCTTTTGCCCGCGGTTCGTCGATGTCGATGTCCGCTACATGGGAACTCCCGATATATTCATAGAATTACATAAAAAGCCTTAGAACCACTTTTATTTGATCTCTCGTACCTTAACGGCGACTACTAAAACAGGGATCAAGCTGTATTTTCAATTCTACTATACCGATTTTGCTGAAACTTGTTACAGTATTTATTTATTCTTATTGTACAGAAACATGTAAATACATTTATAAATAGAGAAAAAAGATGTACAAAGGCGAGCTTGACTCAAAACTGAGTTTTCTTCCAGAAAACCTTAGAGTGCAAAAGTATTTGAGACTAGAAGGTGAATAGGATCCAGTCGGAGATATTTAAGTCGGAATAGTATTTTTAAGATGTAACAGTTTAACCAAAATCTATCCACTGGTTTCTGCGTAAAGCCCGAACAAACTAACAAACAAATAAACATTGACGGATTTGGTTCTTCTGAGACGGTGACTTCTGTTTTGCCTTTGAATTATTGGTCAAATATTTTCTTTATATACGTAAAGTAAATGCAAATAGTGAAGCGTGGGTTACTTCTCTATACGTCGGCTTATTTTATATTACAGTTTGTCCGTGCGTAAGCCGCGCCGCGGGCGCGATTCTCTGCGGCTAATACTCCAAATTGAGTGACAGCCAGAGTTAATAAAAGCCGTAATGGTGGCCATATGTCGGCACCCTTGCGCCGCTAACAAACGTTTATTGCTCATTGTTTAGCGCTAATTTTATATCGGCAGTTGGCGAGCTACGATTGAGACATCAAAATTTAGCTGTTGGTTTAATTTAACTTTTAAAATTTTTATATAATATATTGGTGCATCTCTATTTCGGCATAACTCGCTCACCGATATAACTCGATTAGGCCTCCGTTAGCGGGTATTCTAAGTAGGGCACCTTCTCCTTATTATTACTATTCTTTATTTTAAAGAAACACACATTTAATACTAGGTTTAATTTAATACTAGGTTTTGTACATTGGGATCCTCCAAATATCCTACAATTGGGGTCCTAAACTGTTAACGCAGTGTGTGTTAACAAATTATTCGCTAGTCTATTTCCATATTGACATTAATCATAAAAATTAACTGGCATAAAGATAGCTCCGAATCTAGTCGCAAGGTGTATCCATAAATTAGCCCATGATTCATCTCAAATCATGTAACGTTCTCAATTTCAAGTAAATTGGTAGAGCAGTTTTGCGTCACGTACTTTCCAATATTTGAACATCAAGATTTCGGAATTGTCAGGGAATAGATGTGATATCAAGGACAGACACGGGCTATTAATAATCATTGTCATCATCAACATTATCATAACAAAGTAATACTTTCGCAATAGCGAGCTAAGCTGTGGATTCCGCTGGTAAATTATAAAGTAACTAAAGGACATCATTCGGGTTTCATACATTTTTGGTCCAAAAGTAAAAGTGCCGGCCAAAGAAAAAAGTACTTTATTCTGATACAACATGCCTGCCTGAGCATTTCTTATTAGGGCACGAAAGTTGTAACACCATTGTAATTGGTATTATTTGATTTCACAGAGTCTGTCTCTTCATACATTTTCGAATTAATGAAAACAAATGATAAATGAAATATCTTGACTTTGGTATTTTCGATTAAGTGAATCAATAAAAACCAAATAAATGTTCCGTTATTGATCCTAGCCCATACCTAGTTTCTGTTTGGGGAATACTAATTAAAATTATTTTAATAATTTTGGGCCAAAATGGATGATGTCTTTTATTTATTTATGTCATGCAAAACAGATCACAATCAAAGTTATCATTACAAATTCTTAAATTAATAATAAGAGTTTAGACTGTGGACCACAATGTTGCACACACATAGAGAGACAAGTATAAGGCAATTGCTTCATTTATTACTACTTACCCAACGTATATACACATCATCACGGTAAGCGACACCGTCCCCGGTAGAGCTGATTAGTATGGGCATAATATTAAGCTATTTCATAAATTCTTTATACTTTATTGTTCAAACCACCAAATATGGTTTTTAAAAATAAATATATTATACAAAGGCCTCGCCTTTGTCGCCTTAATCAACAATTCAGTTTTCTACCGGCGAACCGTTGATATTTGAAAGACGCGGCAGTCCTCGTGGGGGTATAAAGTACAACAGACATAAAATAAACTTAACATATACTACATAAAATAAATAACTGAAATGCTATATGTAAAAAAAAATGTGTAGATACTGAAATTCAATAAATATCGCACAAACTACATACTTTGCAAAAACAAAAATTAAAAAGTAATCATTAAAGGGTCTTATATGAAGAAGAAATGCTCTTTAACCTTTCTCTTGCACACATCTAAGGATGAGCTAACTTACAATTTAATTTTGAAAACTTACAAATTTATTGGGAAAATAGACAAAATTATATAAACATTATTATTTCGTGTAATATTTCGTGCTTATTCAAAATTAAAAGACATAAGGCCTTGGTGAGCTTTAAATTAATAAAATATTCATTTTGAGGGTATCTTTGTCCCCTGAGGGTAGTTGCTCGCGGTACCGAACTCGCGTATACCCGGGGTACAGCGGCGCGGGGTACACGCGACCCCTTCGGGACCACTTCGGCCACGATAACCCGCGGATTGTAGGGGGTTAGCTACGTAAATTGTAATTATTTCGGCGATAAAAGGTTTTATTGCTGTTTTATGGGTCCGAATTGTTTCTGTTATACAATATGTTGAATTGTGGTGACTGAACCGAAAAATATTTTTATTGTGCTTTAAGTGTTAAACTTGGCGGGCGTTTTGGAGATAACGCCGCTGTCCATTATCCTTGTCCATCCCTTAGCCGGTTCTCAGCATCCACGGGAAGAGATGGGGTGACGCTGTTATTATGCCGGCGTCATACAGCCGTTTATCAACCAGCTTGCAATTACCTAAACCCAGCCTATATTTGACTGTTTGAGAGTATCTGGTCAAATGTGGACTTTTTAGTGATCATATATCAAGCAGTTACGACAGATAAAACATAATTTAGACCCTTAGTTCCCAAAGTAGTCCAGGTGGACTCCCAGGGGTCCATGGGAGACTCGACGGGGGTTTACGTTGGCGTATCCAAATTTCCATAGTTAGATCTAGTTTTCACATTTTTTGTCGAGTTTTGGGAATTGGTAGAAATGTAGCTGCAAGGGGTCCACCAGAACCAGCTAAATTTTGAAAGTGGTCTATGAGAAAAAAAAACGTCTGGGAAACTCTGGTTTAGATTATTGATATCCAATGTGGCCTACATCGACCCCCGAGAGTTGAAAATATTAGAACACTACGGCTAGAAATTTAAATCTTTCAAAATGAGTACTTTACCAGTTGTCCAAAATATTGAAGAATTTGCAAAAATCGCTAATCAAGGGATCTAGTTAAAATCGAAACATGTCAAGTAGTATGTAGAAACAAGTTTGAGGAGCTCTAATTTAGATAAAATGTTAACCTCCCTTTCAATTTCTGCACGGTTTTTAAAATAATACGCCATACCAAAGCATACTAATAAAACTGTATAATTCTTAATATGTTCTACAGGAAATTAAATTGCGATGAATATTTTTATGATATTGATATTTTATAGAATATACACATTTACAGAAAATTTATGACGTTGTCGCGAATAAAAACTAGGTTCCACTATGTATTAAAAGTCTCCCTACCGGCACAAGTGGTTTGACAGCGATAGAAATTCGCCATGTTTTTGCACCAGTCGCTCCTTGAAGCTGTCAATTAATACCTCCCTCGCAAGACAAGCGTTACACGCACCCATTGTATAGTTCGACCAAATAAGAATGATCCTTCTGGTATGCGGTTTAAGATTTGATTTTATTAATTTCAAATAAACCGGTTTATTGAAAATAAACTGACTCTTTGAATATAAAAAATAAAAAAATAACCGAGTTTAATGTTTTTTTTAAAATAAATAACTGTTCATAATCATCAACAACAACCCATCTACTATCTCACTGCAGGGCACGGGTGGATTATAGACTAACTCCTCTCAGAATGAGAGGGGTTAGGCTATAATCCACGGCGCTGGCCTATTGCGGGTTACTATACTTTTCACGCCATTGAGAAAATCTCGCAGGCATGTAAGTTACTTCACGATATTTTCCTTCACCGTTTGAAGCAAGTGATAATTATTAAATTATGAATGATTTAGAAAACTCAGAGGTGTGCCTTGGATTAAAACTTGAAATCTAAGACTTGGCGTACATGATCATACCACTAAGTTAACACTACTCACTAAACTATTCTGAGAGAAGATCCGTAAAGTAGATGAATTAATGAAGATGAACTGGTTTTCATCGTTAAAGTTTTTTGTAAATCCACAATTAATAAAATGTAATAGGTAGGTAATCAAATGATTGATGTACGCAAATTTAATTATGCGAAAGTATCAACATGCTTTGGATGTTTACATTAAATTAGTCGAGTAACGTACCAGGGCGACAAGAGCACGCAAGTATTGCTCAAAGCTCGCCAGATGGCGTAGTGTTTGCGCTGACTGTTTGACTACAAGTTTGAATTCTGAACTATTAGGCCGGCCCCCACGCGGGCACCTGTCGCTGTTTACCGGGAACCGAATGTCGGCCGAATAACTCCACAGATAAACTTTCATGTGTACAACAAATCGACTTCGTTTATTGTGAAAATTTGCATTTATAAGTTACTTTCACTGCGTCGATTAGGTTGGATATCCGAAAAACTTACCTCACAACTTAGGTCCTCTCATAAATCAAAAGAACTGCATCTATATGTAAGATATTGTATGATTAATTGTTTATTATAATTCCCTAAATAATCTGTATTGTAAATGACAACATTATTATCTACATCATAAATTATATTATTTGATTATTTTTATTTGTAGTAACATCCTTTTAGGGGAGAAATGTTTATTATTGCCATATCCTTAGTTGGATGAAAAATATATGTGTATAATATAAATTGATAAAAATTATTGAGAATATATATCTATAATATAACTTTTATTGAGAAAAATATTATGAAAAGGGCAATGCGGTTTTCGCGATCTACTTCACTACATAGTACCACACATTCTCAACAGATGGCGCAAGATTAAAATAACGATATTAGAAGTCTGAATCACGCGCGTGAAGTTTGATAGCGACTTAACGTATATACAACGTCTTGACATCTAGA
>WUAW01026237.1:20294-35956 GCA_017165845.1 Thaumetopoea pityocampa | reverse complement strand
GCACTCGCCATCCTGTCCGGTGACGCTGTAAAGGCCTTAGGGCCAACAGCAGCCCTCATTTCGAAAAAAAACCGTCGGGGCAGTGGCAGGCCCTGCCAGACATAACACCCGGCTGGTCGGAAGATCTTCCCCTTTTCGATACTGCCACTCCTGCCACACTTCGACCCTACAGCTGGTGACGTAATCATCAACATCATCGTGAGTCATAACCATCTCGCCAAAGTGATTTTTACTATTATTGTGAAATGCGTTACGTTTTAAAGTATGGCATGTCCCCAAATGAAATTTGAAAAAATAATACTAAAGTACCCACTTACGTGTCTTTTCCCGTTAATTCTTTTCCAAAATAGGCCGTAATTATTTATAATATTTCAATATATGTCAGGGTCTAAAATTATTGCAGGGAATGTTGGTATAACTGTGATAACTGACTATATGACGTTATTCCTGTAAGCCCCCAACTCCTACTATGACCAGTGTCTGTTTTAGATACCTCTCCAATCACAGACTAGTGCTTGGACGGGTTTTAGCTCAAGACCTTCACATCTGAAGGCGATGCTTATAATCACTCCACCATCACGACTTTCACAAATAAAATGATCTATCCATATACATATATTTAAACAATACGATTATTTTTCATATTGCAGTAAAAATAGGATTTTGAAAATATGTTTCGTCTGGTCTTGGAAATTAGTCACTGAAGACATACAATATCTATAGAAATTAGCTGGACAAGCTCAAATAGTAGATAAAAGAAACAAACTTCCCACCCTATATATTATACTTAAAAAATAAACACAAATGTTTGCAAAAAGATTATTTTAAATGTTGTTTAAAATTATTTTAGTATGGCTATTATTTAATATAATTCCATTGAAGAATAGATATCTGGATCTTAGCAAGCGGAAGAAAGAATTCTTTGCCGGTTGTCGTGGTGAGATTCCTTTAACGCAGTGTAATGCACTATGAGTACACTACAGAGACTTTAGAATAACTTTGTATATGCGACACATCAAATAAAAAAATATTATTTCATATTTATAATCGTATTATCCTCCATACTGTATTCCTAATAAATATACCTGACATCGGTCTTGGAGATCGCATGTAATATTTTTTAAATCGCAGAACCTCAGTTGGCAATGATAGTCACAGTTTTATTCCAATGTTAGAATATTTATTACGATTATTGACGACCAATACACAAAACAACACCAAATTTACATATCAAACATGACAAGGTAATAAAAAAATTGACGGACTAACGTATTTCCATACTTATTGTTTCAATAGGTATGCTATAATAATATTAGACACAAATATCTTCTCTATATACATTTAATTAATTAAAATCACTTCCATCGTTGACTACTCTAAATTCGTTACCTATTCTGTAAAGATAGCGGCAATTATTAAAAATAAAATAAGGCTTAAGCTTAAGTGGGCTTAATATTAAAAATAAAAGAGAGCGATCCGAGTGTAGTGGTTTCTGCTTTGTGTGCTTTTTAATAAATGACCGAATCACCAGAGGGCGCTGCTTGCATCCGTGATGTTGAGTTGATTTACCGTTTAGAGTTGACTATTTTATTTTAATTGAAATATTATTTATTTTTACCTTTTTACTTTGATTTGTTTGGTGATATTCATATTCATCCCCAGTCCTTATTCATCCCTACTACAGGGAATCGGGCTTCCCTTGATCAAGAGGTGGATTAGGCCGCAGTCGACCACGATGGCCTAGTGCGTGTTGGTAGAATTTACACACCCATGCAGGCAAGCAGGTTTCTTTAAGACGTTTTCCTTCTCTTATAAGTATATTGGTGTCTGCAATGTAGAAATAAATGGATTAGAAATAAAACAGTGGTACAGGACCGGAATAGAACTTACGACCTTTCGATCGCAAGCCATGTCTGGCACCATTACACTACCAATGTACTTGATTCGGTGACAATAGTAATAATCTAATTAATCATCATCATCATAATATCAGCCCACGGACGTCCACTGCTGGACATAGGCCTCTTCTAATAATCACCACACTGAACAGCTATAAGCCGTTTGCATCCACCAACTGCCCACAAGTCATCGATTCACCTAGTCGAGAGTCGATCCAAGCAAAGCTTTCCAGTTCAGGGTCGCTACTCCTAATACTTTAAGACCCCAACGTCCATCTGTTCTCCAAGCTATGTGCCCCGCCCACTGCCACGTCATCCTTACAATCCTTTGAACCACATCAGTGACTCTAGTTCCCCTGCGGATTATGCCTACTCGTATTTGAAACTGCTGTGAATTTTTTCCTAACGTGATTTAGGTTGTTTGATGTGTTGATATTCGCGAGTAACGCCATCTGTTGAAAATATGAGGTATCATGTAATGAAGTAGGTGTCTAAATAAGTATCACGTCACGTATTTTTCAACAGGATACCTTGGGAATGAGTTAAAAGATTTATTAAAGTAATGGGCAGTAAATTTTATAGGTGATTTGTTCTCATTATCATCCCCAGTCCATATTCGTCCCCACTATAAGGGTACTTCCCCTAATCAACAGGGAGATTAAGCCGTAGTCTACCACGTTGTCCTAGTATGGGTTGGTAGACTCCACATACCCATGCGGGTATGCAGATTCCTCACGAAGTTTACCTTCTCCGTTGAGTACACTGGTGTCTACAATATGGACCGTACATGAATTAAAAATAACTCAGTGGTACTGGTCCGGGTCGAACCCGCGACGTTTTGATTGTGAGTCGTGTCAATAACCACTACACCACTAATATACTTTGTTTATATCTTCTACGATCTCCAAGTCAAGGTGCCAAGCGCAAAGATTGTGAAAAATTACCTCCTTTCATGAGTAGTACCTGTAGGTACACTCAGGTAGGTATATACTTAGTAGTGGTCATTATACTGGCGAAGAAATAGATGAAGATACTTATTTCCCGTAACAGAGATGGGACGCTGTATGGTCGAGAAGAAAAAAATTATGTACGTATAAGTAAAGGTACATGATACTTATCTTGTAAGATACTTACTTAACTTTAAAAGATATTGGTGCCGATTCTGTTGTAACAGAACTTAACTAAATTTGGTCCTTCCCCATCTTTTTCTAATGTCAAACGCCAAAACGAGATAGCAAACATTTATAGCGACTACCAACCTACGTTTGTGTCAAACGGTTCAAAAAAATATTGCGTTTTTGCGTATCTTTAATTCGTGTGTTCCGAAATCGCGCCTAAATCTTTTAATTTTGACTTTTCTAAACGAAACTGACAGCACCAAAATTGTAGCTATCTCATTTTGGCGTTTGACATTAGAAAATGATAGTGAGAGGCCAAATTCAGTTAAGTTCTGTTACAACAGAATCGACACCATTATGCACCTAAATAGGTAGATTTATTTCATCTCATAGTATAAGATACCGTTCTAGAAACAAATAGATATGGCTACGTCTGGGTGAGAAGATATCATTCATATATTTTCTATAATATATAATAGGTAGATATATTTTATTTCTGCATAAATCCATCACTAGAAACAGCTAAAATATTTGTTTTCAAATAAATAATTCATTACCATATTACCTAGTGTGTATATGTATACCACTGGGATAGACAGAGACCACAGTTCGCCACGTACTATGATCTGCATACACCTCTCTCGCCTCATCTACATTCATACATTTTTTCATACATTTTCGTCGATTACGAATGAATGTGCTACGAACTAGACCTTTTGAAAGAAGTTGTTGATTTGATCAAGGTAGGCGCTTTTCCGACATTTCTACTCATATTTGCATTTGTCCTGTATCATAAGTCTGAAGAAAGAAATCAGTAAGTATGTATATAATTATTAATATTACAACCATCAAAGTTAATGTAAAACAGGGTATCAAAAACTGCATTACTGTAGGCTGCTCTCAAAGCATACATACACGAGGCCTTTGTCGTTTGCCGCAAGAGATTGCGTGCTAGTAAAATTACTAGCAGAAGGTTAATTATATAAATTACACATGCAGCGGCCTTCACCATAATTTTAACTTCAATTATAACTATATATAGTACCATACAAAACGTATTCAGGTGTTCCATAATAAGAAAATAAAATAAATTAATTTTTTATATAGGGATATAAAAAAATAATTAGGGAATTATCTATAATATTTAATCCACATCACTTTCGAATGGCAAGGCGCTCAAAACGCTGGCAGCATTATCATGTTGGATTGCAATACTAATTTGTTGACCAAAGAAAATGCCAGGTTCCGGTCACCAGTTTACAGTTAAGAATATGTTCTGTAAATGTACTGACACGTATTACTCTAGAAAAATCATTATTTTTAAATAAAAATAAACAAAATTTGGTGGACATTTATTTCAAAGAAAAATAAATCGCATTGACGAAAAAATTGGATCGCAGTACCAGAACGCATGATATTCTAACATGATTTTATTTGATCGAAGAACTCAAAAATTTTTAGGTCCATAAGCATCCGCCTGAAGCATTGTAACAGGTATTCTATACAAATTATACGAAACGTTTCTCAGCATAAACAATTTCCCTTCTTAATTGTACGTCAACTACTTCTACGCGACAATACGTAAAGAGGCGCCTCGCTCGTGTGCCGCGTGCGGGACAGCCCCCACAACATACTGTAAGGTGTACGAGTACAGCCAGCAGATCGTATGTGAATATTATAGATCAGAAGTACTTAAGGGAGGAGGAAAACTTCATGAGGAGCACTGCAAATCCGTTTTTTTTTCTGCATGAGACAGCTGTTAGCCTCGAGGGGTTTTACAGCATCACTGGGCGGGATGGCGAGCGCGGAGAGCGCTCCAGACGTTGCCTAAAAGCAAGAAGGGGCGACTAGCACGAGGGAACCCCGGGTGAGCCCGGGCCTCGGGTTGGACCGTCGCAGACAGTCGCGAGAGCGACTGTCGGGGAAAGCGGTTCCGTCGACACGGTCCCGCCGGCGGGGTTCAGTGTAAGTGTGGGTGACGGTGCGGTTAACTTCATACCTGAGTTCAAGATGAAGTTAAACGCACCGCATTGTGTGGCACTAATTTTGTGCCTATTATCGTGATATTGACCCGGAAATAGTTGTTTAGCGGTCGCGGCAAACTACCACCGGCTCGGAATGCTGTATATCCGTATAGGTGTGCGAAGTTTATCAATTAGTGGCCTAGTGGCCAGTCCTAGTAGCGGTAGACTACGGTATGGTAGGGGAGGTCAGTGCTCCTGTAGTGGGAACAAATATGTACTGTAGATATGAATCTCCGTAGACTTTCCACCTTTGTGATGAACCCGTAGCTGAATTCACTGATGAATTATAGAGGAAAAAATATGTTATTAACTATTTAAAGTTAATATACTAACAATAGCTAATAAGTAAAAATATTAGTAGCAAAATGAGTTTTTGTTACTTGATTAAATAAATAAATTATTATTATTAATGAAGCATTGTCAGTAAACGTTGGACAACTCTGCTCCTAAAAGTACGATTTACTAAGAAGATATTTGATGCATGAAGAAATTAATTTTTGTGTCAATCGTAGTTAGACTTCTGTCTTTATAGTGCTATATAATCTAGTAAGTGCAAACCGAGTCTCCGATGGCGGTGGCGTTGCGATCAAAGGGCTCCCGGCCGTCGTCAACTGTTTGTGGTTCCTCTCCACAAGTAAGCGTGCGGCCTGTCTCTAGTTGTACGATACCAGTATATGTATATATTGATATATGCTTTCTTGTATATTGTCACAAATAATGTATGTATAATATACAGAAATTCAATGTATTACTTATTTTATTCTATGTGGACGAAGAAACTTGCATATTTGCCAGACGTTATTAAATTGACATCTATTTTGTATTTTCTATTTTCAAATATAATAATAATTACTGGTCTGGGAGTACTAGCCTTTCAGCCTGTCCGGCAAATAGACTTAAGTATACGACTAAGCATACCCGGGCCCCTCGAGCAACTATTGTCTCTTCTTACTCCTTCCGAGATAGTAATGTCCTATAGTCCTTTTCCAAAATCCCATATTCCTTCCTCAATACACCTTTCCTGCCTCATCCTATTTCCTTTTCTCTCCACTAAGCCATGGGAACGCAATGAGGAACTTTAACACTTTTGAACTTCATAAAATGGCGGCGTTGTAGTTCGCCACCCGGCAGACACATCATGTTTCCCGTGGGTGCGAAAAATGGCTTACGGATAGCTACAACGAACATAGCAAGTGGAGACCCCAATTTTTCGGTAGTATAGTGGTCAGTATTCCCGCCTGTCACGCGAGAGATCAGAGTTCGATTCTTCGCCAGAGAGCCAGGGGAAAAGGTGTGATTGTATGTATGTATGTGTGCATAATCATTATTGACTGATCTACTGTCCCACTGCAGGATACGGGTTTCTTTTCAGAATGAGAGGGGTTAGGCTATATATAGTCCACCGCGCTGGCCTAACGCGAGTTGGTAGACTTCACACGCCGTCGGGGAATTCTCTCATACATTTAGGTTTCCTCGCGATGTTTTCTTACACTTTTCGAAGCGAGTGATAATTAATTATTAAATTGTTAATACGCAGATGATTTAAAATAAGTCAAAAGTGCCTTGGGTTCGAAGTCAAAATCTGAGACTTAGCGTGCCTGGCCTTACGACTAGGCTATTACTGCTTCTAAATATTATAAATAACCAAATATAATATCACGCATTGTTTGACTAAAAGATTATTTATTAAAAATTTTGAAAAAATATTGGTGTCTCTGAATTTTATCTTAATTATAAATGTTAAAGTTTATAATATTATGGGCATTTTTTTTCACATACATTAATCTAGTCCTAAATTAGGATACTCTATGTCTTGAATACGGTATACTTACTTATAAAGATAAATGTTAATACTTATGTACACACATATGGATGAAGGATGAAATCATGGAACTTAGGTATAAAAATTCGACAAAAACAACACACAAAATTTGTGTCTAACAGGATTCAAACCCGGCACTAATTGGTATATGAATAGGGTCACAGCCACTGAACCAATCAGTTGTTTATGACTCAAACATGGCTAAATAAATATCTGAACCGACTTAAATGAAATTTGTTACTTAAATAGAACAACACGATATTGAAATAACACGCGAACCAATCTGCCCGAAGTAGATAGTACAGAATGTTTACTAATTTACAGATTATTATTATATTTTAACTGATTGTTGCCCGCGACTCCGTCCGCGTTGATGTTTGAATAAATTTTTTTCTACACCAGTCTCCTTCACCGATTTTATAAATTCGAGATATTGAATATTTTGTTGAAGTCAGATTTTTCGAAATTTCTTTTATAGTGCTCCTCCATTCTCTACTAGTGAAGAAAACTGCTGAAGATTTCACAGCCATAATCGTTAAGCGTAACCCTATAAATAAAGAAAAATTTTCACTTCTCTAGCAGCACTGGTTTACTCTAGGAGTCCTTAGAATTTGTCTCGTTGATCACTTGTAATGTTGATCGGTATGGGCACACCTTCTGTATAGCTAATATTTAAAGGAAAGTGAAAAACTGGTAATCCCATGTAACCCCACCCGCTGTAACTTGATCCATTTACAACGGGTAGAATGATCCATGATGATATTATTGAACAGTTTGATGATCACGTCAGGATATAATTGCCTATATAGATCGAAGAGTGATAGGAGAGGCAGTATCGGATAGGAAAACCTTACGACCACATGAGTGTTATGTCTGGCATGGCCTGCCGGTGCTCTGATGGTTGATGTCGGGATGTTGTATTAGCTAAATGTCCATCAAAAATTTTCAGCGTGATTCAGCGTTCCATGATAATGTGGTCATTCAAAAATCGCGCCATCTGTTGAGGATGTGTGGTACTATCTAGTGAAGTAGATCAATCATCACGGCATGTTTCGTTAATTTGAGAGAACGAAATATAATATGATATATTGGCTAAAATCTTATCAGATTTTATAAATCTCTCCTTTTGATATACACAAGGGCGCTAGATGTTCGAACTTCATATGAGTATCTGTCGAACACACTAATTAACTGAACTCGCTCCAGGAGTATCGGTACGTCACAAGCGCAGCCAACGTTCAAAGTCTAATAAGCTTTATCAAATGATGCAAAGTGAGAGCTTCGGGGCGAAAGAGGGCCACTCGCGCGCACTTGCTTTGTAGTCGATTAGCGTCGTCTTGTTATTGATAGTGATGTACACCCACGGAACAGTATGAGTCCGGAGAAAAGCTTCGACCATTAATATGTAATATTCTTAACCTGGTGAAAGTCGCGGGCAATCGTTGGATGCAGGCGGCTCATAGCCGCTCGATGTGGCGATTATCGTCATATCAGCCCACAGACGTTCACTGCTCTACACAGGCCTCCTCTAATGATCGCCACACAGAGCGACTATGAGCTGCCCGCATCCACCGACTATACGCGACCTTCACCAGGTCATCAGTCCATCTAGTTGGGGGTGTATCCGCATTACGCTTTCCGGTTCGAGGTCGCCACTTCAGCACTTTAGAACCCCAATGTTCATCGGTTCTACGAACTATGTGCCCCGCCCCCTGGCACATCAGCTTTGTAATCCTTTGTGCTACTAAACCACAAGTTTGATATCACTGCACCAAAAATGTACAACAATAATTAAGTAATTAATATCATATTATTTATGAAAGCTTTCGAGTGCTTAAATGGACTAATGAAAATCATTATTCCACATTTTGAATCTACAAAATGCAACATGGATTCAGAATCGGAAGCTGCCCAACACTAAAGTGTAGGTAAGGCAGGTTAGCACCTTATTGAACTCGCTTATTGCTAGTGAACGGATTAGCACCTTGTTCACTCGTTGTCGAGATGTGACAAGGACTTAGTACATGCCAATTATGATGATCTGTTGAAATATGCCTTACACACATAAGGCTCCGCGTGTAGTTACAAATAACTATTTCTACCAGAGCTGAGGTGTTTGCCTCAATTCTGATGAGACACCTAGATTTATAATGTATTAACTTTTATGATCATTGTGAAAACGTCATTAGCATCAAAGCTTCCAAACTGTTAACAATTTGATTAATCATCTTCTAAAAAGATTCGTACTGTATTCTCTGCTAGTGATGCCTGTATGTGGCTACACTCAAGTGGTATTACAAATAATATTTCTATCATAATATACGAGTTAAATACTTTTTATAGAATAATCATAACATCGTTAATTTGTTGTATTGCTAAACTTTTTCTTCACTAACACATAACACTCGAAACTTGGAGCACAATACTGTGGCCCAAGTCAGATCGTGCATTGGCCAACAAACAACGAGATTACATGAGAGCGGCGAACGAACAAACAGAGGAATAGAGGCCGCCGGACCTTCATTCGAAATTCTCAAAAACCACGGTGTTGTCTCGCTTACATAAATATTTGTTCTGGCCAGATATTGGCGGGTATAAGCGAGCAAGTCACGCTTTTAGGAAAAATTTTAAATAATTCACATCTTGTAACCTAGAAAAGATAAAATACTTTTTATTGCACACCAATATGAGAAATTTTACAAACATATTAAATTTCGTATAGAAAGTGTACATCGGGCAGTCTTA
Organism: Thaumetopoea pityocampa; assembly: GCA_017165845.1. Taxonomy (NCBI): domain Eukaryota; kingdom Metazoa; phylum Arthropoda; class Insecta; order Lepidoptera; family Notodontidae; genus Thaumetopoea; species Thaumetopoea pityocampa. The sequence continues at coordinate 26,349 of WUAW01026237.1, read as the reverse complement.
TGGCAATATGAGATCTCTTCCAAACAACCATTGCTAAACCTACTGAAACCTATAAAATGTATTTTTTTTTTCGAAAAAGGGGATAATTTCCATATATCCAGCGATGGGCATCTTACAGATAATAAATTATTCAAATACATTTTCTTTACTATCCTCGTGAATTTTTCGTCTGATTTGTCGGATTTACAATAAGTACCACATATCTAGCAAATAACTAATAAATAACAAATAACTCATTTTATTTCCCATACAGTTAAAAAAACAAACGTTTTGCTTATAGTAGATTTTACCTATCATTCTTTGCAGCATTCTTTTTATAAGCAATTAACTTTTCATCGAGTTTGATCAAGATGTCTTCCGAACGCTGAGAATGTTTCCGTTATGTTATGTTGTATAGTTCCCGTTTACCCTTTACGCAACTCGGAGAGATTATAGTTAATTAATTATTAATTTGAGAATGTCCGCTAGAGCTTATTCGCGAAATCTTACATGGGACAAGAAATTAAGAGAAATGCCTTGACATGTTTTGATAGAGTAAGGCAGAAAAAGCGAAATCTGGTCAGCCAGTCTCTATGAATCGCCTTAAGAATTGGGTTAGTTAATTGCTACCCATCAGGCAAAATAATAGGCTACAAACATGAATTATTAGTTGACTCAAAATTTTAATTTGACACAAAAACGTTGATATCGCGTTTAGTTTTAAAAATTATTTTAGGAGACGTATTTAATAATATCATTGAACGCTTTCGTGCCCGACTGTAGCTGACCGGATGATTTTCAGCAGACGTGATAGACTTACGGACGGTCATATAAGGTACAGGTACGAACATGGACTGCCAAAAAAAAAACTTATAATCAAACATTCTTAAAATATACGTTTTAAGTAAAGTATTTCCTTCTGGCTTTTCTTCATTATATCAGCTCACAGACGTCCACTATTGAACATATGCCTCCTCTAATTATCTGCACACCAAGCACGTATGAGCCGCCTGCATCCACCGATTGCACGCGACCTTTATCAGGTTATCAGCCCACCTAGTCAGGGGTCGTCCCTCACTATGTATTCTGGTTTAGGGTTCAACTCTACTTCAACACTAGAACCCCAACGCCCATCGGTTCTGCGAATTGTGTGCTCAGCCCACTACCACTTCAGCTTCGCAATTCTTTGAGTCTGGCTACCTATAAAATAAAATCTATCTATATTATGTGTAATATTATAAAATTGTTAGATGTTAAATTTTGTAAATCAAATATATTAAAAAAAGAAAAGGACTCCTTAAGGGTTTCTGAAACCAAATCCGTCGATGTTTTTGTTCGAACTTCAGGCAAAAACCAACAGATAAATTTTAATCAAACTGGTACAGTCTTAAAGGTACTATTCCGACTTAAATACTGGATCATAATGAATGAAATGAATCAAAATCGATTCATTAGTATTAAAGATACAGCTTAATCCCTATTTTAGTAGCCGCCGTTAAGGTAAGAGAGCTTAAGTAAAAGTGGTTTTAAGGTTATTTATATAAATTTATGATGATTCGGGATTTCCCGTGTAGCGGAAAACCGACATTCACGCGGGCGGAGCCGCGGGAAAAGGTGTCTTATAAAAGTCCGAGCTAAGAAAAGCTAATAAAAATATTTTAAAGCTAGTAGAGTCTAATTAGAGCCATATAATGCTGGAAAAATCCCTACATCTTCACTTCTTCCCAAAGTGGTCCAGGTGGACCCCAGGGGGTCCACGGGAGACTCGACGGGGTCTACGTTGGCGTGATAAAAAAATGGGGGTTCACAATTCGTAAGCAATTCGGGGTCCACGAAAATTTATCTGCTTTCGATAGTGAAGAACTAAAATGTTGGCTTGACTTCACCTATCAATGAAGGCAGATAATATTTTAAGAAGCTCAGCGACTGTTACTTGTAAAGACTTGCATATTCCATACTCACTACAACGTGTCGAGACTTGCAAAGCGCCGCCGCTGCCGCCGCGGCCGTGGTATCACTTTTTTGATAGGCCAACTTTACTTTTTTGACATCCACTCAATTAATCAATTAGGCAATCAATTCTCACTTTTTTTTTGAAAACTATTAACTCATGGTTGGAACTCAGCCGCAACGCAAATTTCCATAGTTAGATCTAATCTTCACATTTTGTGTCGATTTTTGGGAATATGGTAAAAATGTAGCAGCAGGGGGTCTACCGGAACCAGTTAAATTTTGAAAGTAATCTATGAGAAAAAAAAGTCTGGGAACCTCTGGTCTAAAGGTTGTCCGGAGGAGATCGCATATTGCGCTAAGACGACCCAATGTACACTTTCTATTACTTATTTTTTTTAGGTTTGTAATTTTTTTTTTGTATTTGTGTGCTATGAAGAGCTCTTTATTCTATTTTATAACTTGCTTTTTTCTGCGGCTATAGCTTCCCAAGCCCGCGTCAGTGTCGGTTGCAAGCATTGATGAAACATGCCGCAGTATTTAAGTCGGAATAGTACCTTTAAGGCTGAAACAATTTGACCAAAATCTACTCGCTCATTTTTGTTTGAAACTCGAACAAACAAACAAACAAATAAATATCGACATTTTTGGTTTCAGAGGCCCTTAATTAGTTTTTGATTTACAAAATTTAACATTAAACAATTAGATATGATGTACATTAATTACTCTTTTCCTTGATTGAATTTGAACTGATGTGTTTTCGTGTTGAAAGTCATAGCGCGATCCACTTGGTCGCTGCGACACTCGTTCCTTGTATATAGGGTAAGTAAATAGTCGCCCGTGTCTCGCGATGTCCAAACACGGCAGTGTCACGTACTCGCATGTTCCCCGAAGAGCGCTCGTTAGCGGCCATGTGCGAACCGCGCACGCAGTGTGCACGCAGTTTTACCTAACAATTATAAACACTACATAGAATTATATACTTATTTTACCACCTACATTACTTCCCGTGAATACTACTCGTGAGAACTGGCTGCGAGACATAACCAGGCAGGCACCGGTTTCCCCACTTCGAGGATAAGTGGGAAACTAGCATAAAAATAATAATAATAATTTGAACACTTCATACACATTGATCTAGTCCCAAACTAAGATTCCCTGTATCTTGGGTACTAGAGAACGATATATATACCTTTATAGACAAATATAGTACATAAATAGATAAATACGTCCATGACTTGATACAAATATTTGTGCTCGTCACACTAATTTTGTCCCTACCAGGATTCGAACCCGGAATTCCTTAGCACAGAAAGCAGGATCGTTGCCATTCTATAATGGCTGTCTAAAAATATTAAGAGGGATCACATCGGCTGCTATCGTTTTTAGATAATTTACAGTGTAAAAATACATAAAAACTAAATTATATTATCTGTATTTTTTTATCTTTAGTTTAATTACCATAGTACCTCTTTGTAAAACGACGTTTGAGATGTTCCTTTTTGGGGCTAAGCTAATTCACTCTCTTAGGGGTAGAATTTGAAAGAAAGGCTGATGCATGTGTACTTTATTTCTAACTAGAAGCAGATATATGAAATTTTCTCTTCTTTCAAAAGTGACGAACTTCCTATATAAAATTACAAGCATTAAATACTTCCGATATAAATTCACCCCCTTGGGAGTAAAATTTTGAAAAATGCCGATATACGTGTACATTTATTTCTAACAGAAGTAAAAAAGGAGGTATATTATATTTGTGTTTCTTGCTTTGAAAATGACGGACTTCTATACAATAGATCATCCCTTATTACCCTATCCCTCTTAGGGACAAAGTTTCCAAAAATCCTTAATGGATGCTTACAACATAATTTTTTTTTCTGTATGAGATCGCTGTTAGCCTTGACGGCTTTTACAGTTCCACCGGGCGAGATGGCGAGCGCGAAGAACGCTCCAGCCATTGCCAAAAGGCAGGAAGGGGCGACTAGCGCGAGGGAACCCCGGGTGAGCCCAGGCCTCGGCTTGAACCGTCGCAGACAGTCTCGGGGGAGACTGTCGGGGAAGCGCTTCGCCGGTTAGGGCAGAAGCAATGATAGCTTGGACACCGTCCCCGCCGGCGGGGTTCAGTGTAAGTATAGGTGACGGTGCGGTTAACTTCATACCTGAGTTTATGATGAAGTTAAGCGCACCGCATTGTGTGGCACTAATTTGTGCCTATTTTGTGATATTGACCCGGAAATAGTTATTTAGTGGTCGCGTCGCGATCGCGGCAAACTACCACCGGCTCGGAATGCAAGTTATACTGAGAAGAGCCGGCAAGAAACTCAGTATATTTTGCAGCTAATGCCTAGGTATAGGGTTGTACCTAATGGCGAAGACTGAAGACTGTCTCCGGCCCCGTCGGCGGGGTCGGCGTACGGAGTTTTGGCTCGGGCCGTTCGCGGCGTCACTGGGAGCGTGAAGCGCTCCAGTGATTTCGTCGTCGGGATCTAACAATACGTGTCGTGGACGGCGGAATTCCACGGGCGTGTCCCTCACCGGTTCGTAGTTGGCGGCTGCCACTACTAGCGGGTTGGGATGGTCGGGGGCACAACATAAAAAGTATCAACTGCCAAAATTTTCAAATTTGTAGCTTGAGCGGTTTAGGCTCTGCGTGATGAATCAGTCAGTAAGAACAAGTAATCATACATGTGTAGATTACAGGTATTACAATACAGTTGGCATGCAAAATTAAACTTAAAATAAAAATAGGACAGTCTACAAATTAAATTAATATATTACAAAATTAAATGAAATAACAATATATAAATAAATAATATCTCGAAAAAGCCGAGCACTAGCCCGCTATCATTAACAGTTTAACATTTTCACTAATTATAGCTTGTCAACAAAATAATCACTTAATGTAAGTATACATTAAGTCATTATTTTCAGATAATATATACTAAGAAAGAATACTGATAATAATTACTGAGAAAGAGAGAGAGAGAGAGGGATAGAATGTCCATACTGCTAAAGTTTATTAATAGTTGGCATACTAAGACGTACATAGTAGACTCACGATCATTACGCATTCTCTAAAACCACAAGTTTCAAAGGTTCTGCTAACAGGGGAGACGGCGCGGCGCTAGTTAAACCAGTGGCCGGCGCGGCGTGACACAGAGAATTTCATTCGACGAGCACACGAACAAGCCATTTAATATTCTCTTTGTCTCTACCGACATTAGTCTGAAGGCTACATTAGGATAATTGGAATTTATAAAAATATTAATGTACTAGCTTCTGCTAACGGTTCCGCCCGCGTGAATGTCGATTTTTCGCTACGTGAAAAATCCTGAAACAATCATAGATTTATATAAAAAGCCTTAAAATTACATTAACTTGAACTCTTGTGCCTTTACGGAGGCTACTAAAACATGCCGCAGTATTCAATTCGGAACAGTAACTTTAAAACTGTAACAGTTTGATCAAAACTCACATGAGGGTTTTTGTGTGAAGCTCGAACAAATAATAAAAGAAACAAACAGCGACGGATTCGGTTTCAGAAGGCCTTAATTAGTCGATTTGAGTAGTATTTTTTAATTTTGATTTTCAAAATTTAACAAGTAACTATTTTATAATATTTTTAAAAATTTTAATTAGTGCAATCAATAAAATTTTGGTAACCTTGATGCTGATGACTTTGTCCCAAGGAGCATAGAAATACATTCAACTTCATCTTCAGTCCTTGGAAGTTCACTGCTGAAGATGATCCTCCTCAATAAATGATGTTCTTAAGCAGCAAAAATCACACTTTAAAAGCTACCGCACCTTGTAGCGTACGTACAAACTGATTGCGAACTACATGCAGATACATAGTGCTTTACATACACACATACAATCACATCTTTTTCTCTGGATCTCCGGTAGGGAATTGAACCCCTGTCTCCCGCGTGACAGACTGGTTCACTGACCACTATATACTACTGAAGAATTGGAGTAGACAGAGACCACTTCTTCCCACTTGCTACGAGCAAAATGGCTCTCTGTAGCGTACTATTCGCGCCCACCAGAAACGAGACATATCGGATGGCGTACCACGAAGCCATCATTTTTATAAGGCTCGAAAGTGTTAAAGTGTGTTTGTGTT